>VMDO01012140.1:0-63518 GCA_007922755.1 Pedetes capensis | reverse complement strand
TATAATGACATGTGCAAGGAGCTGGAGGCAGAAAACCAAAAGGGAAGAACACACTCTGTGTTTCTCAAGCTTAAGGAAGTGAAGAAAAAATTCAAGCCTCGAGTGGCAGTAGTGAAAGATTCTACAGGGAAAATATTAAATGATGCAGGAAACATCAAAAGAAGATGGGAAGAATACACAGAGTCATTATACAAGAAAGCGAGAAATGCTGGAGTTTAAATGTCATCAGCTTTGCTGTGAATCCACATCTGAATAAGTTCCAAGATCCTGCCTTATCAATTTCTGCGTGCTCCTCCCAACTCTTTACCTGTCATGTCTTCTTTAATCAGTCTTCTCCAGTCCATCTCCTTTATTTCACCTAATGTTCATTCTCTCTTCCCATTGCCAGAATTTTGCACAACAGCATCCCCTGCCTGGAATTCCCCTCCTACTACTGTATAACTCTTTCATTTGACTAACTGCTCCAGACTCTCCTATAGTCTACTCATTGTTCAGTTTTGAAAGCCTCCCTTTACTATCTCAAATCCCATATCCTAAGCTCTCTTTCAAAACATTTTATCTGAATTCGCATACTATCATCTCTCTTCCTCTCTCTTTTTCCTCCTCCTCCTCCTCCTCATCCTCCTCCTCCTTCTTCTTCTTCCTCTTCCTCTTCTTCCTCTCCCCCCTCCACTTCTCTCCTTCCCTCCATCTCTCTCCTCTTGGAGGGCTCTGGGAAGATGGAGGCCACATCTGGTTTTCCAGTACCACTAGGTATCTCAGTACCTAATACCTGGTCTGGCTCATAGTAGAGGTTCCATAAATATTTATTTATTGGTTCTGGATAACTAAGGGAGAATAGAAATTAAATTGAAATTGATCAGTGATCTCCCCTTTCCTGCAAGGAAAAATGAAATATCAAGAAAACAAGGTTTGTTTTGCTTTTGGCTCCATTTCACCTGAGTCAACTACATGTTCATGAATTGCAGCTGTAAGACCTGGCTCTATGAAAATATCTTCATCCTAAAGCATGCCTTTTACACGTTGGGAAATGACAGCTGTTGCTATAAATACCAGAAGAAATCAAAGTTTGAAGTCTGAGGTAAAAAGAAATATGATGAAATGATTAATACAATTCTTGAGGAAAGGATACAGATGTAACACAGCTTTGCAAAGAAGCTGAGGTTGGGCAGCTGTGTTTTCCAAAAAGATCAAATATCCCTTGCCCCATCTTAACATGCTGGTCTAAACTCCACAAGTAGAAGATACCTTGTGGGTGGTGCTGGGCTTTCCTTAATGGTGATAACACTGTTTACTCAAAGAGTCACCCGTTTTAGGTCTGCTGCATGTCCATTCCACCATTCCCTTTCCCTCCCTTCCCCCCCACCCCGGTTCCTGTCTGCCATGGGGCGAAGAACAGCCTCCATTTCCCTCTCCTGCTGCCATGATGTTCTGGCCAAGTACATTAAGCCAAACAACCAAGGACTAAACCTCTGAAACCCTGTTGTTGTTGTTAGGTGCCGTGGAGTCGATATCCAACTCATAGCGACACTCTGTACAACAGGGGAAACACTACTGTCAGTGCTTCTCTTCTGTGTATAGGGTTTTCAATGGCAGATTGATTTTTGGGAGGGGGTTGCCAGGTCCTTCTCCCAAGCCTACAGCTTCTGGTGTTCCCAGGCGGTCTCCCATCCAGGTACTAACCAGGCCTGACCCTGCTTAGCTTCCGAGATCTGATGGGATTGGATGCCACAGGGCTATGGCTGCAGGCCTGAAACCCTGAGACACAATAAATCTTTCCCACCTTAAGCTGTTTATGTTAGGCAATGAGAAAACTAACACACCATTCTACCTGATCTCTGCTCAACATTTTTTCATAATTAAAGTTCAATTTAGACACAGAGAGAGAGTAAAATTTAATAGCAGTTTCCAGGATTATTTTGGAGGGGAAGTCAGAGGTGGAACTGGGCTTAGCAAGGGAAGTGTGGAACAAGCTAAGAACAAACCCAAAGCATCCTCTGCCTCTGCAGAAGAGGCAGGTTTGGTGTGGTCCAGCATTATGAAGACCTCACTGAGCTGCACAGTGAGGGGCTCAAGAGGCTGAGCCTTGGCATCAGGTAGGTAACTCCAGGTCTGTTGCTAAGTTACATAGAGTTAGTCCAGCATTCTCACCTGGTGAGCAGAATCACTGTGTTAGCCACTTTGGTCAGGATGGAGAGATCAGATGAGCTGACACGTGGACAATGCTTAGCAAATTTCCTAGCTAATAGTGCACAATTAATCATTGATACTTGCTATGGTACTGTAACTTTCCTCTTCCCGATGAACTACCACAGCTTGAGCAGATGCTGCAGGCACAGTGACTCTTCCTTAGACTCTGGAACTGTCTACATCTCTCACTGGGCATCCTTATCACCTTCCCATTACCAACATCAGTGGGAAAAATGAATGGAACTCTCATTTCGAACTTAGATCTTCCAGAGCCTTCTCTCTCACTCCCCTTCCCTTTCTCGTTTGCTCCCTCTCTCCTACTATTCTTGCCTTCCTATCCTCCTTCCTTCCTTCTTTCCCAAAAGCAGCCCTTTCCACTGTGACAAGTGAAGCAATAACCTAAGCAATAATTTAACTCCTTGCTTCCTACTAAAAGCCCCCTAATTACTGGATAATGGGTCCACAGAGGCAGTCGGGCTGGGTGAGCTCTGCCCTGCAGGCACTGCTATAGTTCATCTGTCCGCTCCCTAATAGCATGCTAAAGTTCACCCTTATAAACATGTCACTGAGACGATAATTGAGTGACTGGTCATTAGGTTCCACGCGCGGTACCTATGGGTCACCGATCACTCAGGGGTGATGGATCTTTCTCCAATACCTCGCCTGAGCCAGCCACAGAGCTTTCTATCACCCCTGAGCAGAACATTATTCTCTGAGAAGACTAGAGTGAGCCCCGGTGGGCCATCATAACTATGGCCTTCATCAGGAAGGGCCAGTTGGAGGAGAGCACAGGGTAGAACACAATTCCCCTTGTGTCACTCACTGGGAAGGTCTTCTAAGACACACTAACATTAAAAGTCACCATGAGATGGGAGAGTTCTGGGCAAGAATTGCACTGGAATTAAAGCCTATTTAAAAGTAGAGGTGCCACTGTTAGGTTAGTAAAAAAGACTGGAACTTTGTGTTACTAGGTCCATCTAAATGAACTAGAAATGGCCATTACCTGTGAGCGCTGTATCCTTTAGTCAGGTACTCAACTTCTCTCCCTCTGTTCCTCCATTTCCTTATTCAGGAAATAGAAATGACAGTACCAGCTTCCCTTCCAGGATTGTGCTCGAGACTTTCTGAGCTAATACATTAAAAAGTGCCCAATAGTGCCCAGCACCCAGTATGTAATCAACAAATGCCAGTCCATTCCAAATGAACTTACCAGTGTCCTCTGCTCTTGCCTACCATTGTATGCTGATTTCATCAGAAATTTTTCCTTTTTTTCTCCTTTGGTGATGATGGAAGCAGATGAACATAATGTCTACCATATAGGCTGTGAGGTTAGGATGACTGGAATCAAATTCCAACTCTACCTTTTGGCATTTGGTTACTGCATGGCCCTGGGCAAGTTGAACTCTCTGAGCCTCAGCTTCCTACTCTACAAAATGGGAATATTAGCAGTAGCCAGTGGTCACCTCATAGAGTTCTATAAACATTGATGTAATAAGGCCTGAAAATATTTAGCATGGTAATTGGCAAGTAATTGGCAGTAATCTTTAATTAAGTTCTAGCTCTTGTGTGGCCCATGTTTAAGGTGATAAAAAATTTTATCCATGCTCCATCTTTAAATGTAATATCCCTGGTTAAAACTGTTGAGGAATTTCAACTTTTAAAAAATACAAGCCTACCTCCAATTATGTTGTTGTTAGGTGTCTTCGAGTCGGTATCTGACTCATAGCAACCCTCATAGGGTTGTCAATGGCTGACCATTTCAGAATTGCCTTGGGAGTGGATTGCCAGGTCCTTCTCCCATCTTTTGCGGTGCTGGGAATTGAACTCGGGACCTCAGAGACTGCAGCACAGCGCTCTACCAACTGAGCTAAATCACAGCCCACCTCCAATTGTACCTACCTCAAATAGTTTGCAGCCCATTTAAGGGAATGGAAGTTGGTGCAGGAAGCAGCAAATCCCTTTCTTGGTTGCTGCCAGAATCGAATCCATGTCTTGTTTGTTGACAGATTGAGTGATATAGAGTGGAAATGCTGCTGCAGAGGATTGAGAAGGAAAAGATGGTTGGAGAGAAGGACTGAGAGGAGGTGATATTGTTCTGGGCTACAGGAACACAGGGAAGGTCGAGGTGAGCTGGAGAAGGAGCATCCAGCTGGGACCAGAGAAGCAAAGGCCCAAAGCAGAGTCATGATGCATCACATTTCCAGGGGAGCATGAGGGGGCTGGCCTGCTGCTCAACAAGGCTTGTGTTAGGAAGGAGTGAATAAGTAATTCAGCAAGCAAAAATTATTGAGCAAAAAGCTTATCTGTTCTGTGATGAGCATTAGGCAAGGATCTCATTGAATCTCCTACCAACCTTAATGCCATCAGCTTTTATTATTAAGATATTTGAATAGCTCACACTCTTAGGCCATGGATGCTGAATACTCCTGATCACCTCTCAAAAAACAAGTTTGGATTCTTGAACACTCAAGAACTAGGTGGTCTTGCCAAGTGATCAATAATGCAGCTTGGACAGTATTGGCATCTTCATCTATAAGCCAGGATCTGTGTGATGCCCAAAGGAATACTTCATTTTGCTTTTATTATATTATACCATCAAGTGATTAAAAAAGGAAAAACTAGACACTGATACTAGCTGGAAGAAACACAGGGGTACAGCAATTGAAACAAAGATGGAAATATTTAGGGATTCCCCAAACGGCAAGCCTTCCCTCTCAAACGCTCAATGGCCTTAAATCTGTCAACTATGTGTTCAACTGTAAGAGAAAGGAACAAAATGTACTTTTCTTTACAAATATTTATATACAGCTGACCATGAGCCAGGCACTGCTTTAAGCAATTTATAAATACTAACTCATTTACAAATTAAAGAGACTCATAAAATTAAAGAAAGAAATAAGAATCATGAAGAACCATTAGATAAACACAAGTTGAAGAACAGCCTGCAAAATAGACAGTTTCTTTCCAGAAATGTCAAGGTAAAAAAGAAAGCATGATTGAGGAAATAATCCAGACTTGAGACTCAAGAACATGACAATGAAATGCAAGGAATAATCTTTATTTAAATGCCAAATCACAGCTACTTTTCTTTTGCTAAAGGACATTAGAGTGATAATTGGCAAAATTTAAATAAGGTCTTTTTTTAATTTAATCATATTGTATTAGGGCTAGCTAATTTCCTGACTTTGATAATGTTTCTATGGTTATACAAGAGACTGTTCTTGTCTTCAGGGCCAAGGTGTCATGTCTACATCTCACTCAGAAAAGTAGATTACAAAAAAATAATAAAGATGTATAAAGAGAGAGAGAACATGAAAATGTAAACATGAAAAATGTTAACATTTAGAGAATCAGAGCAAAGAGACACAGGAATTCTTTATATTGTTTCTGCATGTTTTGAGACTGCAATTATTGAGAAAAACATTTAAAATCATAAAAATATATAATCAAAATTACATATAAATGATATGATATTATTTTAGTTTTGAGAAATGTTTTTGCTTATTAGGCTTAAATACCACTTAAACTTTTAAATCTATTGGGTAACTCTTGAAACTTCAACTTTCATGTATGTCTATAGGCAGATGTTACAAAAGAAAGCAGGGACCAGCTTTGACAACGAAATTCTTCCCCAGGCATTCAAATGGGAGAGGAAATTGCCTGACCTAATATGATAGTTGGGGGCTGGCGTTTAGCTCAGTTGGTAGAGTGCTGCTCTGTGGTCTCTGAGGCACTGGGTTTGATTCCCAGCCCCACAAAAATGGGAGAAGGACATGGCAGTCCATTCCTGAAGCAATCCCAAAAATAATCGCCACTGAAAACCTATGAGGGTAGTTATGAGTTGGACATGGCTCAACGTCACCTAAAAACAACAATATGATAGTAAGATGATGGCCTTACCGGGTATGTTTATTCCACATGAGTAAAACAGACCTACTAATGCTTTCTCTCACCTCCTCAGAAGGTATACCTAATTAAATAATATGCAAGAAGGAATTCAAACACCATAAAGAAAAGAATCAAAGACAATTACCTTTAAAGAAAATGACATCATTCACCACACAGAAAGTTTAAAAATATTCCCATAATGCCCAGATTAAGCAGTTCCTGGGGCATTAGTCATTCTAGCTTCTTTCTAGAGCAAAGATCTTGAGTCTCCTGATATCCATGACATCCCTTCCCTATCTACCCATAAAGCCAGATGTAGATTTTGCCAATGAGCTACTTATTCTGGACCTGGTACAAGGCCCTAAAGTTGTGCCTGCCAGTACCTCTGAGTACTTCAGGAACTGTGGGGTTTTTAAGGCCAGAAGAAGAAAGAATCTCTACTAACTAGTAGTTTGGATAATGCTGCCAAGAAATTAAAAACAGGCACTGGAGACTTCAAAGGACATGCACCAGGGTTCCTTCCTTCTCTTTTCAATCTTCAGCACATCACCATACCAGGAAGGAGGCCAATAGGCAGCTCACACCTCCAAGAAATTTACCTTGTGTGTGGAATGTGAATGAGGGGGCTCCACAGAGATCACCCCCACCATGCACCTCACCTTTTGGCTCATTCGCTTAGAAAACTTGGCCTCTTGGAGTGGGTCACAAGAGCCTGCTCCAAAGAGTATCAATCATAGAATGATGGATGGCCACTCTGTGGCAGGGCACCAGCACACTCCTTTGCTTACCAAGCCCCAGAACTTGGACTTCACTAAGAGCTGGCAGCAGATCCACAAGGCTCAAGTCCAATCAGGACTGTGATTTCTCTGCATTAAGGACTAATTAGATCTGGCCCATCACAGTCTCCTGCTCAGACACTGGGAAAAGCTCCACTCTCTTCCAAAATATCCATACTCTGCTCGCTCGCTCGCTCTCTCTCTCTCTCTCTCTCTCTCTCTCTCTCTCTCTCTCTCATCTCTTTTGAGACAAGATCCCCCTACCTAACTCAGGAGGGTCTCAAACTCTCAATCTTCCTGCCTCAGTCTTGTAAGGGCTGGAATCACAGACCTATGCCACCAATCCCACCTTGTACACTGCCTTATACCTAACATGGCACAAGTTGGCATGGAAATAATAACAATAACTTTCTTAGATTGCATTCTCACTAAGCATCAGGCATGTTACACACTTTATTGAATTATTAAACTTATTCAATAATAAGTAATATCCTCAATACTATTTTGCAGACAAGAAAACTGTGGATCAGAGAGGAATCAAATCTAGTAAGTGATGCAGATGGAACTCCAGCAGTTTGATTCCAGAATCTCAACTCTTGACCACTAAATTTAATCTACAGTCATGTTCCACATAACGGCATTTTAGTCAGCATTGGACCAGATATATGACTGTGGTTCTTTCTATAAGATCATATAACCTAGAGATATCATACCTTTCTTACTTTGTGTAAACACATTCTATAGTGTTGGCACAATGAGGAAATCACCTAACAGTGCATTTCTCAGAACATATCGCCATTGTTGAGCCATGCACATCTATAATTGTATGTCAGTTTCTTATTTTTGAAGTGTGCTTGTCACAAAACAGAATTTTTGATAAATTACATACATAATATATATATGGATAGATGATCTACCTATGGGTAGTAGAGATTTAGGAAAGTTTTATTTTCAGATTATTCTTTTCTTATTGTTGAATTTTTACTGTGAGCATGTGTTACTTTAAAGTTAACTAAATTTGTGTCTACAACAATTGGCTTAAATATAAATAAGATCATGTGCCTGGCACAGAATCAAGAAGTGTTTCAGTCTGTTGTACATAGGGTCGCTATGAGTTGGACTCGACTTGATGGCACCTAACAATAACAAATTTGTCTTTTTAATTGTGAAATGTTTCAAATATTTATATAAGTACATAGAATATTATTTTAAAACTATACACCTACCACTCAGATTCAATAAATACTATTCTGTCATATTACTGTCAAAAATTTTTAGGAAATAAATATTCTATATCAATTCATCTATCATTTGACATTTAAGTTGGTTCCATACCTTAGTTATTACTCTGCAATGAACATTGGAGTGAAACTAGCTCTTTGAGATAGTGGTACTATTTCTTTTGTATAAATACTCAGAAGTGAAATTTCTGAATTACATGGGTAAATTTGGAAGACATTATGCTAAGTGAAATAAGCCAGACACAGAAAAACAAATACTACGTGACTCATTTATGTGCAGAATCTAAAAGATTGTAGAAGCAAAGAAAAAGAGTGGTTATTAAGAGTAGAAGGGAGTGCCAGGCACAGTGGCTCATGCCTATAATCCCAGCAAATCGAGAGGCACAGGCAGGAGCATCGCAAGTTCGAGACCAGAGGCAATCTGCGTAATTTATTGAGACCCTGTCTCAAAAAAGTTAAAAAAAAAAATATATATATATATATATATATATATATATATATATATATATATATGCGCTGAGGGTACAGCTCCATGGTACAGCACTTGCAAAGTATGCACACACAAGGCCCTGAGTTCAACCTCCAGTACCACAAAAAAATAAAGAATAGAAAGGAGGAAAAAATGAGGAGATATTGGTCAAAAGGTACAAACTTCCAGTTATTAGATGAATAAGTGCTAGAGGCTTAGTGTATAGCATGGTGATTATAGTTAATAATACTGTATTATATACTTGAAATTTGCTGAGAATAGATGCAACACATGCTCACTATTTAAAAAGATAAGTATATGAGATGATAGATATGGGCTAGAGATTTAGCTCAGTGGTAGAGCACTTGCCTAGCAGGTGTGAAGCTCAGGGTTTGATCCCCAGTACCAAAAAGAAAATAAGAAAAAGAAAGAAAAAAAAAACGAGAGATGATAGATACGTTAACTAACTTAAGTATGACAATAATTTTACAATGCATACATATATTAAAATATCACTTTGTATATTTCATATGTGTGAGTTTTATTTGTTGATCCCCAGTAAAGCTGGGGAGAAATAAATAAAACATTCCAGATTTTAAAAAAAGAAGAAGAAGAAGAAATTAGAAACTTCCAATGTCACCACCATTTCTCTTTACTCTTTTTATGCCTCACATATCCTGAAATTAGGATGTTGCCATTTCATCCATGTTTTCATGATTTTACTACATATTTACACATACTCCTCAAGAAAAAGCATACCATATATATTTCTATATGTCATAGTAATCCTACTGGGTTTTCATGTTTCTCTTCCTTCCATGGGTACACAGGTAGCTCACCTCCATCCTAAGTCATTCACTATATCTCTGTAAACATTTTGCCAACTTTATGTAGCTCAAGATTACAGATATCACTTAGCTTCATTAAAGATAAAGTTTTTGTTTCTGTTTATTATTCTCTGTGTCGTTTGAGGATGCACTCAAAAGGATAAGGGGCATATGAGACTATCTTTATTCCACTCTCTTAAAGCCAGATATCTCCTGTGTTTTTCATGAACCTGTTTTAATAAGTATACTGTTCTTATTCTTTGGCCTGTTAATAGCATGAGTTCCACTGATAGGTTTTCCAATGTTAAACCATCCTTGAATTCCTAGGATCAACTGAACTTGGTCATGGTGTGGTTTTATTGCTTATTTTATTTCTCTGATGCTGGTTTCATTTTGCTAAATTGGTTTGTTAATATTTAAGTTTTTCCTCATCTATATAAATGAGAATGAATTATAATTTTTCTATTTTAGTGTGCTTGCCCATTTTGATATCAATGTTGACTAATACCATTTAAAATCTTGCAGAACTATCTTTTTTTTTTTCTTTTTTCTTTTTCTTCTTTCCTCTTTCTATATTTATTTATTTACTTTTTTCAGTGTTGGAGATTAAACCCAGGGCCTTGCACACACTAGGGAAGTGCTCTGCTACTGAGCTGTACCTCTGTCCACTCATCTATCTTTCTGTATTCCCTGAAATAGCTATTTATTGGAGTTTCAGAAAAGATGCCCATAAAACCACCTACAATCAATGCTTTTGTGGGAAGACATTCCTCTTATTACTAATGCAACTTATTTAAGGAATATGAGTTCATTGATACTTTTTATTTCCTCTGGAGATAATTTGGTCATCTATAATTTTTGAGAAAATAATGCATCTTATTTAAATTTTCAGATAGATTGGCATGTTGCTCTTAATTATCTCATTGTTTATAATCCTTTTTAAATTATAGTCCTGTATTTTTTTTACTTCCAATACTTATTTTGTTTACCTCCTTTCTTTTCCTTTGCAAACTCTTGCCTGAGGATTGTCCGTATTGTTAGTCTATAAAAATGGAGAAATCAACAAAACTTTCTGCTGATCCAGCATAGTTTTACTAAAACAGGTAAATAAAAATAACTGTTTTCCTATAAATGAGGATGGCAGGAAGGAAAGATTACTTCTGCTTCTAGGACAAAGCTATTGTCCTCTAACTTTGGGGAGCAAACCAAAGCCCAACATAAAGGTGACTTTCCCGGAGGCAGCATAGCCTGTATGTCACACTATCTGCCTCCCAGGATACAACAAAGCTCAGGATTTGAAATCAGATGCCTGTGTTCAGGTGTATCCACTTCTTACATAGGGGACCTCCAGTACCTGGAAGGAAAAATACCCATATCAAAGGTAAGCGTAAAGATTATGTGGAAGCCTCAGGCTAAAGAGTTAGGATGGAGCCAGGCACAATGGTGCACACCTGTAATCCCAGCAGCTCAGGAGGTGGAGGCAGGAGGATCACAAGTTCAAAACTAGAGGCAGTCTGCATAATTTAGTGAGATCCTATCTCAAAAAGTAAAAAAAACGGGCAGAGGGTGCAGCTCAGTGGTCCAGCACTTGAGAGCATGCAAGCGCAAGGCCCTGGGTTCAACCCCCAGTACCACAAAAAAAAAAAAAAAAGTTAGGATGGACAAGTAAGAATGTGAGTAGAGTTGGGGAGAACTCTGTTTGAATCAGTTTCTTGCCAGCTGTTGGCCCTGAGTATTCCTGAGTTTGTCACAAATGAGATTAAAATGTGTGAGTTGTTATAGGGCATTAAATTGTGTATGTGCTTAGCTTACAGCTTTACACAGAAAGAGCAAATATCCAAATTTTGCTGATATTGGAACTACAATTATTATCAGCTTCATTCAGGTGAAGACCTTCACTCAGGGCCAACTAAGCCCAGAATCTTCTTCCCATTAGTTCCTCTCTTGGCTCAGGCCAGGCATGATGAGAATAGGTAGTCTTTGAAGTATAGGATAGGCCTTGGCCTGATCCCAGGAGATAGCATGATTTACCCTAACAACTGCTCCAAGAAAACAGGAAGGAGCATATTTTTATAGGATAGAAAATGTGGGTTTGAAAATACAGCATCTCCTAACTAGTGGCTCCCAAACATTATACCAAAACTCTCAAAAGTAGAATTATACCCAAGGCTAGTAAAATTATAACTTATGTCTGCTTGTATAACATGCTCTTGTTTAAGTTGGGCTTCCTGATGTCCCAGGGATTCCAAAAACCAGCCTTCTTCTTTTCCCTACCACACACTAATGGCAGACAGACTAATCACCCCTCACTCGCCTCAATTCAGCCAAAATTTTGGACAATGGACACTAATGTAAAATCTCATTTACAGAAAGAGGTCCACAGCCTGAAGCACATCGAGGGTTATGAGATATCCTTGGTGTTCAGAGTTAGGACCCCAATCTGCCCCTTTCACCCCTTTGTTTAGGATGTCTGATACAGAGGAAAATGTCATAAGCTCCTCTAGGTCTCAGTGTAAAATAACAATGATGATCACCAACAGATAGCATTGTATAAATTGTGGAGTCTGTATACACGCTCAGCATTGTTTCATATACACACATGTACACACAAACACCTCTGGCTCCTTTTTAGCCCAGAAACCAGAGACATCTACATTGTCTAGAGAGAGAGTAATAAAGTGAGGAAGACTGAGGAAGATAAACAGCAAGTGTGCAACTGGGAAGGAAGCCCAAGGAGGAGCTGCATAGACATGGAAGAAGTAGAAGAAAGAATGAAAGAGAACAATGCTACTGAGGCAGACGTTAAAATGTCAGAGTTGAGCAGCCCTCAAGGGTCTGGGAGCTGCTTCTCCTCACCTATTCTCCCTGGCAGGAGGCTATGTAGCCCCCTCCTTGAACTGGAAATGGCAAAAAGAGATCTACAGGCAGTGGCTGTACAGCATTGCCGTAGCCACCCCAGATCATGAACCATGCAGCTGGGTGGCAATTATCAGTTGTTCTGGAGGGCAGCAAGGCTACTGTGTTTAGTCATCTGTCCATAAGAATGGTGCATCAGACTACTAAGACAATGTGGACAAACTGATTTCATCTTATAGACAAGACCAGTTGATGATGATGGCTGCCTCAACATAGTGGCAGGCTAGCTCTGTGATTGAATAGTAATGTCTATTATGAGTGAGGAGGGGGAAAGATAGTATCAATGCCCTGTATTTGACATCCTACACTTAACAGAATTAAGTCTCCTTTTCCCTTGTGCCATGTGTCATCTCCAAAGAGGATGTGTTCTGATATGACTAACATTTCTAAATCCCTACTGTGTGCCAAATACTATGGCAAATGCTTCATTTTAATTAGCTCATTTGATCTGCCAAAAGCAGGCATATCACGATTATGGTTTTAAGTCTTTACCTTTTAGAGATGGATCTGAAATGCTCACAAATGTAAGGCAAAGGTTTGGAGTCTCAGCTCTGCTTCCCAATGTTCTAATAGTTCTAGTAGGGTATAGCTAAAACAAAAGTAGCCCTGAGTTGGTCATTGTTCAAGGTGGGTGATTAGTACATGGAAGTTCATTATAGGGAGCTCATTAATTTTGTGTAGGTCTTGCCTATGTTTGTAATTTTCCATTTAATACTTTTAAAAAACACTTTTAGATAATTATGACTATTAGTTCCATTTATATACATGAAAACAAGGACTCAGGAAAGTAAATTACATTCCTAAAATTAAATGGCTTAAAAGCAAGGTAAGTTAGATGCCAAGGTATGCTACCCAGAACCTCTTCCATTCATCCACCCTCTGCCATCTGCTGGGATACAGTGAGGAGACAGACTCCAGAGTTCAGTTTGTTTAGTGTTTGTCTCAGCTGCAGAGGACCATCTCTCCCAATGTGTCCTTTCTAAAGAAGCCAATGACTAGGTAAAGTAAGGTTGTAAAGCCCCAGGATCCAGGACAACTATGCTAAGAATCAGATCAGCAATTATTCCAGATAATCATTCCAGAGCCTGCTACTGGGTTTGCCTCACCTTTGTTGGACGTGCATCCCAATTTGACTTTGCCTTTTGCCCAGTCCTGCTGGTTCTCCTGCATTTCACAGTGTTGATTCCAAACAAACATGTTGGATCCTAACCTCCTTCTCAGCATCTCCTTCTGGGAAACCCAATCCAAGTCATAAGGAGCTAATATTTGAAAGTGGAACTGTCTGAACATAGAACATGAATGAGTCTGCCAGGAAAGGGGTGGGAGCAGAGGCTTATGGTAAGCCCCTCCATTGTCACAGTTTGGCCTCTGATCTGCTCCCTCAGCCTATTGCTTAGGAGACTTGCACAGATCAGGAGCTCATGAGCATTAAGAAGCAATATATAAGGCAAGTCCCAGGTCCAGGCCTCTTTCAGCAGCAGGAAGGCATCACTGCTAAGTTCAGAGAAGACCTTTCCTAGCATCAGTTCCCTGCAGGCCTAGCTGAATACAGCTGCAAAAGAACTTTGAAGGCAGCAGCTCATGCCCTGACCTAGGAGGCCACCCAGCAGCCCAATCACAGAGGCCAGGCCTATTCCCCAGCCCTTCTACATGGAAGCAACTCTCCAAGATGCCAGAGCCAGCAGGTGGCTCTGAAAATGCCCCATGTCATTAGCAATCTCATTTCCATTCCTGGTCTCTGGTTTGCATGGCAAAGAGAGCCATTTTCCTGGAATGAATTATCCCCTCAGTGCAGATGTCTTCAAAGGCTTATAATCCAAACCGGGCTCTTGGAGACCCAACCTCCCAGGGCTGCCCCTGAACACAGGAAGTCACTCCTTTGTGGGCACAAAAAGCCTTTGTGGGCTTTTTGAAATGTACAAAGTGCCGATGTGGCAGAAGATGCCAGCCATGAGGGCAAGAGTCAATGTCCCTGGTGCCTAGACTTTAAGGGAGCTCAGAATACATGTATCCTCACCTCCACTCAGTGTGGGCTCACCCTGGTTTGCCTGGGACTGCCCCATCTTCAGCCCTGATTGGTATCCAGGAAAGCCCTCTGCCCCACACAAACAAGATGGCCCACCACCCTACCTTCACCTAGAGTTTGCTGGGACTCAGAAGTTAAGCCCAGTGGTTCCAAAGGTCAATTAATAGCAAGGCCTTGCTCTCTAAGTAAATCTGAGAAAAAATTCATGCGTGTGTGTGTGTGCACGTTTGTGTGTAAGTCAATGTACACCATATATATCAGCTCTGTAGATAATCATTCATCCATCCATTTATTTTTAGCAAGCATATATTAACTTTCTACTGTTTGTCATGAAAAAAAAAAATAACATAGATTAAGGATTCACCACTCTAGTGCAGAGATTCTTTACCTATGGAGATCCATGGAAGGCTTCCTGGCAAATGCTGAGGAAGTCTATGCATGATCTAAAAGCACTGCAAAATTCTGTGTTAAGAGGTCCATAATCTAAAAATGTTTAAGAATGGCTGGATAAAGAAATAAATGCATAAACAGTTTCAACACACTGTGTTTCTTAAGGTGTGTTCTGTGGAGTATAAATAAGAAAATCTCAAAGTTTGGTCCATGAACCAGCAGCATAAGCATCATCAGGCACTGTCAGGAATGCAGCTTCCCTGGCCTCACCCCAGACCTATAAAATCAGAATCTTTCTTAACATGCTCTCCAGGAGATTGATTTCACATGAAAATTTAAGCACTGGTTCTTGCATTAGCTGTCACATTAAGGGAAGGCTCCCAGTGAACCACCTTCAGTGGAAGTGGTACTGTGCCAGTTTCAGGCCTTCCCAAGACTAAGCAACTTCTCCTTTTGCACTCTTAGAGCTCTGAGGATGCCTGGAAAAAGATAGGGGGAGGGATGAGGGAGACAGAAAGTGTGTTAGAAAGAGAGGGAGAGAGAGAGACCCAGCTGATCCAGCTGGTCAGCTGCAACCATTCCACCTGCTGAATGTAGCCACATTAGTGACCACCATTATGAACTGCCCAGCTGAGTCCAGGCAGATTGCAGTGTTGTTGGAAAAAGTAAATTGGGCAACTAAGTCAGAAATTGCTACAAAGCCATCCCAAAACTTAATGGCTTGAAATATCAACCATGCATATGCACAGGCTCTCCCTCTGTACGTGGTCTTTCCTCATCATCTCTCCAGAAGGTGGCTGGCCTTTTATGTGGTAAGACAGTTACTGTTCTCAAGAATGCAAAGTGGACACTGCCAAGCCTTTCTTATGATTTAGGTACAACATCACATCTACAGTATTGATTAAAGCAAGTCACAGCCCAGTCCAGATTGAAAGAAAAGGCATGACTACCAAGAGGCGTGGTTCACTGAGGCCGTCAATATAACAGACTATCAGACTTAGCCACACAATGTTACAGACTCCCAAACTTAGCATGCACATTGGAATCACCTAGAGAGCTTTAAAAGTGCTTCCACCTGGGTCCCACCCCCAAAGTCTCTGATTTAATAGGTCTGAGGTACAGTTTTGACATCCAATGCTTCTAAGTTCCCTGGCTGATTCTAATGTGTAGCACAGTTTGGTAACTATGGATCTAAGAAGCTTACTAAAAAGTACAAATTCTTGTGCCTCATCCCAGACTTCCTGAATCTGAGGCTTTGCAAGTGGCTGCCCTCTAAAAGGTACCCAATGATCCCCCTCCTCCTGGAATTCATGCTTCTGTATAATCATCCCATTAGGTGCTGGCAGGACCTAGTCATTTGCCTCTAGCAAATAAAATACAACATAAATTAGATGTCACTATTATAATTAGGTTACAAAGGATTGAATTAGACCTTAGTGTCCCCCATCCCTGCCCTTTGCGCCAATGAAGCAAGATGTCACATTGCCCTACAGAGTGGCCTATATGACAAGGAACTGAGTCCTCCAGTTAAGCACATGAATAAGCTCAAAAGTAGATCCTTCCTCCAATCCAGTTTGCAGCTGAGACCGCAGCCTTGTGAAAGATCCTGAGGCTAAGGATCCAACTAAGTGATGCCTGATTTTCTGATCTCTAGAAATTGTGATATAATAAATACATATTGTTTGAAGCTACTAAGTTGTGGGATAATTTGTAAGGCAGCAATAGATACCTAATAGAGTGTCTGAGAGAATTTTAATTGCTCTCCAGATGGTTCTTGTATAAATTGCAGGTTTGGAACTGCTAAAATGCATGATAGAAACTGTTCTAATAGCAGACTAAATGGCTGGAACATCAAAAGAAGCCTTTTAAAATAGACAGTATTGGGTTTTGAAAGCCAAATAAGAGATTTCCAGGTGCAGAATGGGCAAAGAGCTTCCTGGACGATGGAACAGCATTTTCCCCCAGCCTAGAACACTCTTCCCTCCATGTCTACACTTTACCTCAAATGCACCTTGCAATGCTCAGCTTAGATATTAGTTTAGTTAGGAGGTCATTTCAGCCTACCCTGGGCTCATGGCAGGTGTCATGTTAGATGCCCCAACAGACCCTGCCATGTCCAGAGTTCTCCCTAAAAAGTAATACCTGAGACACAGGATTGCATGCAAGTAGGTCATTTGGGGAAGCAATCTCAAGAAACAGTAAAGAGTACTGGGAGTGGGAATCTTGGCTGTCACCTTAGAATTCTACCTGTCACAGTATGATTATCCACCCTCCACAAACAGAAAATCAAGCCTAAGGGCAGTTAAGCCATTTGCTTTGTGCGCAGCATTTCAGTAAGGAACTGACTTGATGCCCCACCTTTCAGTTCCCCTGGGCTGCTGATGGACACCACCACCCCCTTATCCACATCTCTCTAGCATCCAAAGGCATGCATCTTTTCCCTCTAAAGTTCAAGACTCATAATACAGTGAACAAAAGTCAGGGTCAAACGTCCACCAGTTCTAATGTCTTTAAGGGTAATTCAAGAAATATAAATGAAAGGACCCCAGGGTAGAGAAAAGGCAGAAATATCCATTTCAGGGCCACCTGTAATGAAGCTGGAGTCAGAATCTTCAACTTTCTAGTTTCTTAATAATTGGACCAAAGAGATGCAAAATGAGCTATATATTTTTTTCATATACACATGTATATTATGTATAAGATATATGTATACATACATATAATAGTTTCTGTAAGTATGTACTAAGGATGCCAAAAATGTATACACATTTTAAGAGATGTTACCTATGTATTACTTTTTGAAGTTGAATTGAATTACGGTACCAATGTGCAGTATGATATTTGCTCAAAAGAAGCCATTAATCAAATGAATGCTAGTGCCACTCATTCTTAAATCAGCAAAATGGAAAGTTTTCATCCCAAGATGTGTACACATTTTTTGCACCATGTGTGTGTGCACGTGCACATGCGCGATTGTGCATAAAGCATAGGGTTGAAAAACTTTTCTCACAAAGGGCAAAATAGAAAATATTTTAGACCTTGTGAACCATACAGTTCATGTTGCAATTACTGACCACTGCTGTTGCAACAGGAAAGCAGTCATGGCTACTGTATGACCCAGGTATAACACTATTGGGAATTTACCCAAAGGGAGATGTGTCATCATACCACAGAGACACTTGCATCTCCATGTTCAGTGCAACACTTTTCACAATAGCAAGGATATGGAATCAACCAAAGGGCCCTTCAACAGAAGAATGAATAAAAAAAAAACTATGGTACATATATACAATGGAATACTACTCAAAAATCAAAAAAAATTAAATAATGCCATCTGCAGCAAAATGGATGAAATTGGAGAAAATTATTTTAAGTGAACGAACAAAAGATCAGAAAGAGAAATACCACATGTTCTCACTCATATGCGGGAGCTGAATCAAAATTATAAGAAGGGAAAAATCCTGTGCAGGGGTCGGAACATAATTTTTAAAAAGCTAAGAATGGTATTATTATAGATGGACTAGAAAATTCATGCTGGGATTTAGCTCAGTTGATAGAGCGCCGCTCTGCAGTCTCTGAGGTCCCAAGTTTGATTCCCAGCACCACAAAAATGGGAGAAGGATATGGCAACCCACTCCCAAGGCAATCCCAAAACAATCTGCCATTGAAAACTCTGTGAGGGTCACTATGAGTCGGACATGACTCAACGGCACCTAACAACAACAACAATAAGAAAATTCATGTAATAGTTCTGACAAGGTTAAAAAGAAAGTTCACTACAGAAAAATTTTCTATCTTAAACAGAATTGGAACCCAGGGATATATAGAAAACTATTACCATAAAAAGACAAGCAAATGGAAGAGAAGTCTTTGGTCGGGGGGGGGTGGATGGGGGGGAGGAAGCACACAAGGGGGAACTTATATGTATAATGTACAACAAAATGCACATATGGAAATGTCACAATGAAAAGCATGTCAGAAGGACTCACATTAAGGTGTACATTAAAATTTTCCAATAAAAAAAAAGAAAAGAAAAGAAAGCAGCCATAGCTAACACATGAGTGTGCATGGTAGTGTTCTGATAAAACTTTATTTACAAAAATAGATAGCAAACTATAGAGCATAGACTTGAAAGTGAGGAAATATGACTTCAATTGTTGACTCCTTACCATGTGTGTGACTCAGCTATTTACTTAATTTTATGAACATCTGGTTTCTTGCTTCTAAAATAGAAATGACAGGTGGCAGATAATTCCAGTGACCACTGACCACCCATGTGATCTTCTACCTTTATGAGCCTCCCTTGCAGTTGGTTTGGGCCACAGACTGAGTCTGGTCAATAGCATAAGGATAGAAGTAATGTCTACTACCTCCAGGCCTGGCCCTTAAATGCAACCTAAGAAAGTCTCATATCCTCCCTTTCTCTGCTGGGGTGACCTTGATATTGTTATGTCAGATAGTAAGCCCATGACTTGACACAAAGAAAGCACTCAATATAGATTACCTATCATGACTAATTAATTATATAATGCATCACAAGTAATTTACGGGCTTCTTAAAAGAAAACTTCAGAAACTTCACTAGAAACAAGTAAGCTAACTTTCCCCAAAATTACCAACCCACTAAGTTTTTTTAATGATGAAAATAACATTTTGATAAGGAGAATGCTGAGTCTATACATTTTACCTCAAGTAAGACATCATTTATTAACTCTATAAGAGAAAGAAGGAAGGAAGAATAATGCCTTCCAATCTTTTAATCATCATTTCCTCTACTCAGCATGCTAAGTTCCCTGAGCAGGTCCACCTTATGTGTGCTTTGGGCTGGCTGCTAATTTAGCCATGGTTCTGCTTCCCAGGGATCAGAGCAGGTGGTCTCTAGGGCTCTGCCCAGGGTCAATAGAATGGGGACCAGGAAGGGGATCTCAGGCTGATCCTCACACCCATAGACACCATTCCTTGGACACAGGTTGAGGGTAAAACCTGACTATGGATGTCAATGCAACCTTCACCATAGAAAAAATCCATTTTCCATCCATCTCCTGGATGTTTCAAGCTCAAAGTAGTGGAGGAAAAAAACACCAATTCCTTAATATAAGGAGAAGAGATGTGTTTGTAAGCTAAAGATAGATTATGACAAGGAAACTTGGAAGTGACAAACTAGGGAAAGCCAAATGGAAGAAACAGCAAGGGCCATAGATATATCTGAAAACATGTCACCAAAGAGGAATCTTTACTCCTATAGATAAGAAATGGGACTATTGTCAATCATTCCACAGTATATACATACAGTGAAACATCACACTTTATCCCATATAAATATAACATTATTGTGCCAATTAAAAATTAAATATAAAAACATAATGAAATTTTTAAATGCAAAAGAAGAGGACCAACAGGCCAGCTTGCAGTTTATGCACACAAGTTCTTAATCAAGACCTGCTTAGAGTGAAGCTAAGTCATACCTTGCTCACCTTGAAAGGACTGCAGACCTCACACCGCTGAGTGTTCCCCCTGTGTATTCTCCTTTCACTCAAACTCACCACAAGCCTAAGGATTGGATTTATTATTATCTGCTGTTTGCCATCCACAGATTACTCATGAAAACCTCAAGACTCAGAGACAGTAAACATATGTCCCTGGGTCATACAATGATTAAATGGTAGAACCAGGACTTGAACACAAGTAATCTTGATCCAAAAATGGACCACTAAACTACTAGGCTACTACTAAAGTATCATAACCAACATTGCCCAAGCACCATCATAGACTAGGTCCTGTCCTAAAAAACCTACTCAACAGATCTCATTTTGATTATCACAACTCTATGAGGTTGACACTGTTATCATTGCCATTGTACAGAGGAAAACCAAAGCTAGGAAAGGTTAGCTGGCTTCCCTAAAGTTATAGGGCTAGAAAGCAGGGCTCACAAATGCTTAACAATGGCCAAGAGTATAAAGTCTCCCAAGTATATACTGTCAACCAGAGAGCCAGGGGTCCCTGGGGTTGGCCACTGTCCTTGCCAAGACTCTGACCAGGATCTTTGCTATTTCCTCTGGTACTTTGAGTCTGGGGCCTATGATCTGGGCATATTCTGATCTGCTAGATTTAGTGAACATGATTCTAGATGAGTATGACCTTCCCACATGCCAATTGACTTTAGCAACATGCAAATGATGTACTGTAAATCAGGAGGCAGGCTGTCCCATCATGAATCATCCATTCCCTCCAACCTCATCAAGACAGACATGCATAAATTCCAGGTGGCTGTGGCAGGTGCTGTCCTTTAGATTTCCCATTAAGTGAGCCCTAATGTTGCTGACCTCTCAGTAGGGAGGCTGTGCATTAATATGCTAATAAGCAGTAGAAGAGATATTCTTGGGAACCTCCTGGTGCTGGTGTGACCTGTGACCTTCTGTTGTTCTATCCTGTTTAGAATAGAGCAAGCCAGGCAGGAATCTCAGGCAGGTGGGTCTATGAAGAAATGGGGAATGCTTCATCAAAGGAAACACAGGCACCATGTTTTCATCATCTGCAAAGATGGGGATGTGAGGATGCTGGGAGCACCAGCATCCTATTATATAGCCCAACACGAGTAAAGGATCCCTGGTCACCTCTGCACCAGCAAGGGATAACTACCACACCATGCAATGCATTTTTAGATCATGTTTTCCTAATGACCTTGGTTGGATAGCAAGGCATATTCTTATTGAGGAATGACACATTTTCTTAGACCAAGCACAAGCCTTGAGCACCAGTTTACCTCTAGTACATTCTCACTATATATCCTTAGACAATTTATATCTAAGTATCAGGTTGATCACAAGTAAAGCAGTTAGATGGGCATGCTTATGACAGGGTTTTTTGCATCACAGCAGAAAATGTTTTGGCTCTACTATACTTCCTGTTGTCATCCTCTTTTCTTCTTACCAGAGCAAAATAGAGTTATCACAGCCTCTTATTCCCCTTCTTGGCTAGGAAATTTACTAATCCTCTTGTGGTCTCTTACCTTTATGAAGAAAATATGAAAGATCTTTTATAAGGAGAAGGACAGAGAGTCTTCTAGTATAACAATCAGAATCAATATAAGGAAGAAAAATTTTATACATATTGTGCATGCCTCATTCTAAGACTGGACCTGATGGATATGTTTTCCTTGCTACGGAGGAACCTTGTTGTGAGGTGCTGTTGAGTCAGGTCTAACTCACAGCAACCTATGTACAATAGAATGAAACACTGCCTGACACTGTGCATTATGTTAGTGCTTCTCTGCTATTCATAGGGTTTTCGATGGCTGATTGGTTTGAGATTGCTTTGGGAGTGGATTGCCATGTCCTCCCATTTTTGTGGTGCTAGGATCAAACCTGAGGTTTAGCTCAGTTTTGTAGAGTGCTGCTCTGTACTCTCTTAGGCCCTGGGTTCAATCCCTAGCACCACAAAAAAAATGGGATAAGGATGTAGCAATCCACTCCCAAAACAATCAGCCATTGAAAACCTTATGAGTGTCCCTATGAGTCAGACCTGAATTGATGGCACTTACCAACAAAAGAACCTTAAAAACCCAAAATCTACATCCTAGCCCTTCTCCTATCCCCTCATCCATTGAGATATGATGAATGGAACATAGTGTCTAGAGGTGAGAAAAGATGAGGAAAGAGATGAAGGGGATCATAGAGGAGGAAAGAAAAAGGAAGAGAAAGCAAAGAAGATGGCCCATCTCCTTTCCATATAGGGAGGACATGGTATGTACCAAACACTAGCTGGAAAAGCATAGAGTTGCTCTGTACCAGGTTCTGACTTCCAATTAATTGTCAATGCAGTAGTTTAACAATGGAAATTTCTTTCAGTTATGGACCATATCTTCTCACCATTCCCTCCAACATTAATGTAGCCATTAATATAATGGGGCCAATTTCATTATAGAAGCCATAAAGTCCCTCAAAGCACCCTATAATTTCCTCAGGTTTTAAAGTACTGTTTTAGTCCAATTGTTTGATCCAAAGGGTAATCAGATATTTCTGACATCATCTCTATCCTTACTTAGCATAAGAGGCCCTAGGGTGCAAAGAAGGAGCCTCTAATCCAGGCTTAGAAAGTTAGATAAGCCTTCCTAGAGAGAATAAAGTCTAAGATAAGTCCTAACAGACAAACAGATGTTGACCACGCAAAACAAGAGAACAGCATGTGCAAAGACCCAGCGACAGGAGCCTTCAGCATGTTCAGGAGCTCCAATAATGTATTGGGATGGAGAATAGAAGATAAAGGGAAGAAAAGATAAATATGATGCTGGAGAGACAGGTAGTAGCCAAGTCACAAAAGTTCTTCCCAACATCTTTAATTAGGTAGTAGGTACATTGTCCAGAAAACACTGTGTAGCCATTGAAAGACCTTAAGCAAAAGAATGACCAGATTAAATATGTACTTTAGAAGGACTGCTCTCCCTGTGCTGCTGAGGATGGCATGTGCGGAAACAAAACTGGAAGTTGGGAGATGAAAGGAGATTGCTGACTTCATCTAGGCAAATGATGGTGGCAGGTCAGCCCTAGGTAACATATCTGGAAGAGAGAGGAGGCTAGGGTTGATTGGATGCCTTCCAATGCTCAGAAATAACTTGAGCACCAGATGGAAAGTTATGCCATTCCATGAGCTAGTGAAAAGAGGAACAAGATGAGGAGGAAGTTTCAGGAGAAAGGGTTGTGTGCACAGTTTAGAACATGCTGTATTGGAAGTGAGTGAAGGGTATGCAAATTTACATATTCAAGAGGAATTTAGAGATGAGATTTTCTGCAGTAGGTATTAAGCACAGAGTGTTTTGATGATATACACAAGCAGTGTGAAACCGTGAGCATGGTTAAACTCAGCAGGAGGAAGCTGCAGGTAGCATGAGTGCTGGCCTCCAAAAGGCTAAATAATATATAATAACCAAGCTATTGCCTAGTAGACAAGTGTCTAGGCCTGTTGGTGAGTCTTAGGTCACTATGGTTGACTTTATCCTGTCCAACTTGTTTTATCAGTGATCTGGATGAAAATATAGATGGTGGATGTGACACAAGAAGAAATGGGTGCACACCATGCACTTTGCACTTACTCTTACCTCATATTTGTTAAATAAATATGTGATCTCTTCCACGTGTTACTTGTCAAACAATTCCAAACCCTTTGTACCTTCTCACTTGGTTTATCCACATCTAATCTATCACAATGGCTATCTCAATAACTCCCATTATTTTCCTCTGAATCTAAATCTAATTCTACCAGTGCCCTTATCAGTTCTCTGTCAACATTGAAATTAAGAATCAGAAGTCATAGTTTCATCCTTGAGTGTTATAACTGTACAAATATTTCTCCTTTCTAAGTGAAATTGAGCAAGAATACTCAGAGATTCTACAGAAGACTTCAAAGATTCTTCTGAAAGGAATTCATAAGTGGAAATAAATACCTTCAATTTTCAAATGAAGAAGAAGAAGAAGAAGAAGAAGAAGAAGAAGAAGAAGAAGAAGGAGAAGGAGAAGGAGAAGGAGAAGGAGAAGGAGAAGGAGAAGAAAAAGAAGAAGAAGAAGCAGCAGCAGCAGCGGAGGAGGAGGAGGAGGGGGGAGGAGGAGGAAGAAGAAGAAGAAGAAGGGGAGGAAGAAGGGGAAGAAGAAATGAGTGAACTAAGATGCAAGAGATAATAACAAATTGTTTTTGTTTGTTAGGTGCCTGTCAAGCCGTGTCTGACTCATAGCAACCCTCACAGGGTTTTTAATGGCTGATTGTTTCAGAATTGCCTCAGGAGTGGATTGCCATGTCCTTCTCCCATTTTTGCAGTGCTGGGAATTGAACTCTGGACCTCAGAGACTGCAGAGCAGCACTATACCAACTGAGCTAAATCCCAGCCCCAATAACAAATAAGGATGAAGTAATAACAAATAGGGATGAAGAGTCACTCTAATGAAGGAATATTTCAGAGATATTTGCCAAGTCCTGCAACATTGTTGTTGTTGTTAGGTGCCACCAAGTCAAGTCTGACTCATAGCGACCCTCATAGGGTGTTCAATGACTGACTGTTTTGGGAGTGGGCTGCCACATCCTTCTCCCATTTATGTGGTGTTGGGGATTGAATCCAGAGAGATTCAATCTTAGAGAGCAAAGAGCAGTGCCCTACCAACTGAGCTGAACCCCAGCCCCAGGTCCTGCAATAGGATCCAAAAATCATTGAAGGTATATAGTGTGGGGGAGACACTCTATTAGCTTATATGTAATTAAAACTAAATAGGACATGTTGGAGCTTAGATCTTGGGTCACTTACAGGTTCAGTCTCATCAATACCATGATGTGGTGGCCAGAAGACAGCACTCACAGTATGGTTTCTATTAATATTAATAGAAACATGAAGTTCAAAAGGCAGGGGTTTTCTGCTCATCTCTGCACCTGGCTGGTAAACTCTGACTCTATGAGCTCAGCCCAAGGCACCAGCCTCCAGGAAGGAGAACACTGCATGGTGAGCAAATCTTCTGAGGAAATGCAAGCATTTAGGCTGGAAAAAGGGAGACAGAAGGTGGACACAATGGACACCCTCTGAAAGCCAAAGAACTACCCCATGGGAAAAGAAATAAGATCCATTGACAGGAGTTACAGAAAGGCAAATGTCTTACAGCCTCCAAGACATCCAACCATAACCTGCATGGTTTTAGAAGGAGGATGCTTTAGTCCACGAGGAGCCCAAATAAACAGTCAGGACAGTTTGATGGAATGGAAGAGAATGATTCAGGAACTAAGCAAGGCATCACAGGCAATCATCTCTAAGGCCTTTTCCATCTGCAGCTTTAAGACTTTTGTTTCCCAAATAGATTTTTTTCAGCTGAAAAAAATGTATATATTTAAGATGAAGCCCCTCTGTACAGACATATTTTCAAAAATGTGTTCTTTGGACCACCGACCCTAAAGGATGCTAAAAAAGGTTGCACAAAAGAACTCCATGGTGGAACACTTTGAGGATTACTGAGATAAAGGTACTTCTCTGAACTCTTCAGAGCCTTTAATATGTAATATGCTGATATACATTGCAGATCTTCAAGATAAGGTAAAGAGGGAACATACCATGTTCTACAAGTTTATTTCATCATGGGACCCACATTGTTCCCTGTGTATCATTGAGCGGGACTATGGTGCCACCAACTGTAGTTTGGAAAGTGCTTCTAGACAAAAGGAGAACAGCATGAACTTGCTGGCCCTGGAATAAAACCACTAGGTTTAAATCCTGAGCACTGCATGCACATGCTATTAGAAGAGTCAGGCCTTCTTCCAGGAGTCTTGGCTTTCTCTTACAGAATAGAATAATAGTACTATCCACCTCAAACTGTTATTATAGTAAATAAGATAACAAGTATTAAATGCTGAGGATACTGCCCAGTATCATCTGGGACTCAGTAAATGTTTAGTATTTTATTATTGTTGTTGTTATTATTATGGGAGAAGGACATGGCAATCCACTCCAGAGGCAATCCTGAAACAATCAGCCATTGAAAACTCTATGAGGTATGTGGGAGCTGAATCTTACTTAAAAGAAGAAAAAACCTATACATAAGTTGATATAAAAAATACACAATTAAATTTAGCAAAGAAGGGACAATATAAAGTATAGAAAGAAGGAGGGAGGAAACAAGCAAAGGGAAGCAAAGATTGTGGAAGGTGGGATGGGCAGGAGAGTCAATGTAGAGGTTTAAAGGGGGAGAGGATAATCTCAATGTAAACAACACACAACTTCATGAGTACTTTGGAAAAATAGGGGAACCCAATGCAAATATGCATTTGAGTTTTACTACATATTAGTGAAAATGTTCCATAAACCGTGTAAGTTGATAAAAGTGTAATCAAAAGTGATGTCATAGTTGTAAAATAGAAAAAGCCAATGCTATATTACTCTGTACCCCACCATCATTTACCAATAAAGGGAGGAAAAAGCAAGCAAGCAAGAAAGAAAGAAAGAAAGAGAGAGAGAAAGAAAGAGAGAAAGTAAGAGAAAGAAAGAAAGAAAGAAAGAAAGAAAGAAAGAAAGAAAGAAAACCCTATGAGGTCACTATGAGTCAGAAATGGCTCGACAGCACCTAACAACAACAACAAACATTGTCATTGTCATCATCATCATCATCATCATCATCATCATCATCATCATCATCAATTTCCTTTTGCTTCCATCCTTGTGGAGAAATGGACTGTTTCCCATCTGCCTCGCTTGCCCCTTAGTTCATTCTCTCCACAAGCACAGAGGAAGATCTGATAGTCCCAGGTGTCCTTGATAAATGTATCAAAAAGAGTCTAAATAAGAAATAGAAACCATGGAGCATTTAATGCAGAGGGACTTTGATGTCAGGAATTTATGGTCAATAGAAGAGCTGAGAAACCAAAGAGGGGCCCAGGAGTCAACCCAGAGATAAGCAACAGCAGATCACTGCCACCCATGGGCCAGAGGTCAGAGAATGGGAGGCACTGCCAGAAGCCAGAGTCTTCTGCTGGAAGCTAGGACCAGGGGGACTGCCTATGGGTCTGATCCTCTGAGGCGCCCAGCTGCTACTGGAAACATCACCTGAGACAGAGGGGAGGGGCCAGCTGTGAACCTTCCTGCCTCTTCCTTTCTCCATCCAGGTCCAGTGCATCCCACTGACCATCCCTAGCTGAAACTGCTCATGTGCCAGCATGGGAAACCAGCAGCCTGTGTGAGTCAGCCCCCTGCCAACAGGATAAACAAAGGGCCATGGGCCAGGAATAAATGTAAATTTCCTCTAAGAAAGTGCAGCCACCTGAACAGTCAGAGGGCACATTGATCTCCAGTGCACTGCCCTGCTGCCTTCCTGAGGATGGGGCTCCCTGCACTGCTTGAACAGTCCAGCTGTGTAGCCACAGAAGGGTGGGTAGCAGTCAGCTGTGTAGCCGCAGAAGGTGGGTGGCAGTCAGCCTGTTCCAGAGAGACCCTCCTTCTGGATCTCAGGTCTTCTCTCCCAGCCTGGCTGGTTTCTGGACCCCAACGCAGGACCAGAAAGGCTGTGTGGGTCTCAGAGCTACTCCAGCACTTGCTGAGCAAGAGTTATTTTTATATCTCATTTCCTCACATTACCGCAATTTACATACTTCAGCAGAGCGCACGAATGTCCAAAACACACACCAGGAACAATCATACATCACCAGGAGCTTCACAGAAACCCCAACCCAGGGGAGGTTTCGGAAATTAGTTACTAAAACAAGTGGTTCCCTCATCCTGAGTGGGAGAATTCTCAGCCCCACTTGACAATAAGTGGACGTGATGAGGACCACAGCCGCCATAATTCCTGCTGGATTGCACATTGAAAGCTGCATTCAGCGCCCGGAGCCCATCAGAGCGGGCATTGTTGAGATGAATACGATAGGATTGCGAAGTGAATTGCTGCTTCATTGCCAAGTGCTTCCGATTCCCTGCTCCTGCCATCTGTGTCCTCCGGAAGACATGCAAAAGCAGAGGTCCGAATGGGGGCTGGCTCCCAGATACTGGGGACAACACTTCCCTAGGGAAGCAATCCTCAAGGAAGCAGGTGGAAACTCACTTGGGGTTGGTGGGACAGAGGGCCAGAAAATGCACTGTCCCCCCAGATGTACAGAAACCTAAACAGGCAATCAGATGAAGATCCCCGCACTCACTCGAGCATTTGTCTCTCTCTCACAAAGCCAAACACCTGCACATACACATGGACATGAGCACAGGCACACATGAGTGCATGTACACAAACGTTCCTCTGTATTCATCCAATCATTCATTCGTTCATTCAGCAAATAGAGAGTGCCGGCTCTGTACCAGTGATTGTACTAAGTACCTGGCCCTACCTTTGTGAAGTTGACCTTCACACACACATACACAGGCACACACACATAGGCACACACACATAGGCACACACAGGCACACATGTACAAATATACACACAGGCATACTCACATGCAACAGACACAGGCAAACTCATTTTCACACACAAAGACACTGAGCCACACTTGCACACACACAGCCACACAAAAGTCCCTTGGCACATCACACATAAACATGCCTGCCAAACTCAGATACACCAGTATTCACTCCAGGCTCACTCACTCATGTGCATACAACTTTACATATCTTTGCAACTAAAACAAAACACCAGCCAGAAAGAAGATGAGGAACCAGTTAACTGTCAGTCTAATTGTTTAATTCTGACAACCGGGCTTTATTTTAACTCAGACGTTCTCAGTCCAAGACCCCTGTTCTTACTGAGAGCTATGTTTGTCTTTGATGCATCCACTTGACAGTTCCTCCTTTGACACTTTCAATTGCTAACATCTCCACTGTGGGTTTAAAATACCACAGTGATCTGCCACCTAAGAATGGAAATGTAGCTCAAAGGGCATCATCACTGGTGGCATGCAGTGTAACAGGACACTAGCTCATTAGAATGACCCCAAGTTCTCTCTTCAAGTTCAATCTAACAATGGTAGCAAAAGCAAAAATAATGGTAACACTGATTGAACACTTACTGTATGCCAGGCAGTGTATTAAATGTCTCACATAGAACATTTCATTCATCTCTCAACAGTTCCATGAAGATGTTGTTGTTGCCGGGTGCCATCCCGTCAGATTTGACTTATAGTGATCCTATGTACAACAGAACAAAACTCTACCCAATACCGTGTTATGCACACGAACTTTTTATGTTTGAGCCCAATGTTGTAGCCACTATGTTTCTTCCCATTTTGAATCATGCCACATCATGAAAAAGGAGGTCACAGGGGCTTTACCCCACTCCCATCATTAAGGTCAACTGTACTTTGAGGAGTTAATTCTTCCCCAGTTTTTTCTTCCAGCCTGGGGGAGCTCATTTTCTGGCACTCCATTTGACAGTGTTTCTCTGCAACTCACAGGGTTTTCAGTGGCTAATTCTTTTGAGAGTGGGCTGCCGGGTGTTTCTCCCTAGTCTTTCTTAGTGTGGAAGCTCAGCTGAAACCTGTCCACCATGGATGACCCTGCTGGTATCTTAAATACCAGTGGCATAGCTTTTAGCAAGATAGCAACACACAAGCCCCCACAGCACAAACTGCCTGACACGTGGGGGCCCATGAAGATAGGACTCCTATTGTTGTTCATGTTGTTAGGTGCCCTTGGGTCAGCGTCTGACTCATAGCAACCCTATGTACAACAGACAAGACACTATTGACATCCTTCTCTGTTATTCATAGGGTTTTCAATGCTGATTGTTTTTGGGGAGTGGGTTGCAGGTCCTTCTTCCAAGCCTACAGCACATGGTGTTCCCAGGTGGTCTCCCATCCAAGTACTAACCGGGTCTGATCCTGCTTAGCTTCTAAGATCTGATAGGATTGGATGCCACAGTGGTACAGCTGCAGGCAGTACTACTATTATTATGCACATAATAAAACTCAAACATGGCAACATTAGATGATTTGTCCAAGGACACCAGCTAACTGGTAGTAGAGTTAGCATTCAAACCCAGCATTCAAACCCGGGAAGATTGACTGGACAGCTTGAATGCTTTCAGAATCAGTTGGCTGTTGCTACCAAACAAATCAGGCCAATATTTTTATTGCATATGTTTCTTCTGGGTGCCAACTGGGATCAAGGAGGCTCCTCTTGCTAAGGTATCTTACAAGCCAGGACTAGGATGAGACAAATTAGGGCATCAATTTTAAGGGGTACCAAGAATCTCAGTAATTAAGATAAATAATAACCAATACGGGGGCTGGGATTTAGCTCAGTAGGTAGAGCACTGCGCTGCAGTCTCTGAGGTCCTGAGTTCAATTCCCAGTACCGCAAAGATGGGAGAAGGACCTGGCAATCCACTCCCAAGGCAATCCCAAAACAGTCAGCCATTGAAAACCCTATGAGGGTCGCTATGAGTCGGATACCGACTCAATGGCACCTAACAACAACAACAACAATAACCAATACTTTTTAAAAATCAAAATTAATGCACAATTGTTGTTAGGTTGGGTCCAACTCATAGCAACCCTATGTACAACAGACAAAACACTACCTAACATTGTGCCATACCTAGCATGATGCCAGTGTTTCTCTGCTATTCATAGGGTTTTCAATGGCTGGTTGTTTCAAGAGTGAGTTGCCATGTCCTTCTCCCAAGCCTACAGCACCTCATATTCCCAGGTGGTCTCCCATCCAAGTACTAACCAGGCCCAATCCTCCTTAGCTTTTGAGATCTGAAAAGGTGTCACACCAGGGTGGTATTGCTTGTGGGCCAAGATACGATGCAAAATGCCTATGACAAATAATATCAAAAATTTTAAACAGGGCCAGTATTATTGATTTCTTCCTTTTTGATTCAGGGTCCAATATGGCTCAGCTCAGCACTACTACTGATTCTCTGGGCTCATTCCAGTCCTGATCCTCCTTCATGGTTCTAGCCACATCTAAAAGCTCACTCAAACATGTCTACACAGGGAAGACTAATAGAGCTGGGGGCTGGGATGGCTGGGGCTCCTTGGGCATCTTTCTTGTCTCTATGTGGTCTCTATGGTATCTCCAGAAGCATCATTGGAATACCCAGGCTTCTTACACAGAAATTCAAGGTTCCAGCTGGATTCCATGGCACACATCTGTAATCCCAGCAACTCAACAGGCTGAGACACAAGAATCACAAGTTTTAGGCCAGAGGCAGCCCGCATAACTTAGTAAGATCTTGTATCAAAATTTAAAAAAAAAAAAGTATAAAAGGGACTGGAGATGTGGCTCAGTGGTGAAGCACTTGCCTAACATGCACTAAACCCTGGATTCAATGCCTACTACCAGAGAAGGAGAGAAAATTAAGGCTTCAATTATGTGTGTCCCAGGAGATAGTCAGGTGGAACTTGTATGTCTTTTATGATCCAGCCTCCAAAATCATACAGCATTACTTCCATAGGATGCTATTTGTTAGCCACAAATCACTAAAGCCAGCCCGTACTCAAGGCGAGAGATACAGAGCCCACCTTCTAATTGACACATGTTCTTTCTACAACCAAAATACTCTCAAACCATTGCCCTGGGAATGGACAGTCTCTCTCCATGCTGAAGCCCCCATTGAGGCAGCTGTCCCCCAAATACTTACAGATGTCCATGGAGGTCAAATATTTGACTACATCTGTGTCAAAGCCAGATGCATCAATGGGAGTTTGCCACATATCTGAATATCTGGCCTGAAGGGTTACATCCAGATTCCAAAGTATGGCATTGACCTTTTAGGGCTCCCTACACTCCCAGGAACTGCCCTGCTTCCTTCCTCATCACAAGGTCAGTTTGGAAGGTGCAAGTAATTTTTCTCAGTCTATTTCATTATTCTTCAGCTATTTTACTTGAGCTAACCAGAGACTCACGAATTTTATTTTTCTAAATTGTAAATATGGTCAAGAAGAAGGTCTCCCTACCTTGAAGGTCAATAGAGATTATCTTTGAACTTGGGAAAGTCTCATTGAAATCCTCTCTACATCACTTCCAACAAAGACCTGGAACTGACTCAGCTCTTTAACTTTTCTTGAGCATCGTATATTTTCATCTGTAAAATGGGAATGCAGATGCCATTTTTATTGTTTTATATTCTGAAGATGAAACGGCCAAGTCTAAGATGAGTGTAAATGGTAGAGAGAGTCTATAGCAAGTGCTCAATACCTACAGACCTTTTTTTTCCTCCATCATGTTGATCCCATTTTCCCCCATCCCTACCCTGTCCAAAGTCTGTCTGTGTAGCACAAGAACCTCAGTGGCAGAACACAAGGTCACCTCAGAGATGGAAATGACACTATCGTGTTGAAGGTATTTGTACCAGGCAGGGCCCAAACAGAAAAACAAGACACCTGAGTATTTAAAGCACAAAGAATGTATTCCATGAAATTGGCTATACTGGGGAGGAAAGGGTTGAGAAACCAGTGAAGCAACCCAGAAACTGATGATGACAGCAGGCAGTTGCCACCCACTCACCCACCTCACCCCTCCCACACACCAAGGGCCAAAGGGGGAAGATGGGGTTACTGGAACCCAGGGCCATCACTCATAAGAACAAGAGCCACCAAAAAGGCATAACTGCTGCCACCGGAGACAGACAGGAGAAATACCCTGGTCTTGTACTCCCTCCCACCTTCCCCTTTCCCACCAGTGCCACCTATTGGCTAAATCCAGCCAGAAGTGATTTGATATGGGAGTCTGGAAGTGGCAGCCAGCAGGTGTCAGTTGCCCTGTGGTATAGAATAGAATAGGCAAGAGATGAAACAGGCAAGCAGGGCGGGCCCAACACAGTAGGCATCATTTTAAGGCCACAAAGTACAGGGATAGGTAATGGTGTGATATGTATATTAATTTTAACTGATGTCACCTTGTGATTGCCAAGTTCTCTGGTACCTCACAATTGCCTAATAGGACAAGGACTACTATTATCTCCACAGCAGATGAGGACACTAAGGATCAGAGAGGTTAAGTTCCCTATACAAGGTCAAAAAACTAGTAGGAGTAAAGCCAAGATACCATGCCATACAACCTATCTCCAGACACCAAGCTCAGAATCCTTCTGCTCAGAACTAAGTTACATACCTCAGAGTCAATCTGGCTTGAATTCCAGCTCTCTCGTTTCCTACTCTGTGTGATCTTACATTCTTAGTTTCCTTATCTACAAAATAGGGACAGTACTTCCTCTATAGGGCTATTGTAAAGGGCAAATGGGATGAACTCCACTTGGGAGTCACTCAGAAGTATATTTTTGTCATTTTTATTATTGATTCTCCTGAATTTGTCTGTGAAAACCCAAGATCCTGTCCTAGAGAAAGAGAGGACTCAAGATTGCAGGGAGCCTCCAAGACAGGAATTCAACATCAAGGAGCGGCAAAGAGAATCTGCCCTGAGGTTGATGGTTGGTATGTCTGTGGCAGACACTGTCTGGACTCTTCCCATCCCCACTTGGCTCCCTCGGAGACCCTATAGCTGCACCGGACAGTTCCTGTCCACCAGGAAGGTTTCTACTCCAAGTACCTATCTCTTTCCACCTAACGCTACACATTTCCTGAGAAACAAGCTTAGGCGGCATGTGAGAAAATCTAGAAATACCATAGATCCTGGAGAGTTATGGCATCCAAGGACATCCCTCACCAAATGAGAGCAGGAGCTAGAGGTTAATGCCGCAGCTCCTTTGCTCACTGGTGGACAGTTCTAAAGTGTGTCCAACACACTCTCATGGGTGCCTAGCAGAACTGAGCCTCAGCTGCCCAAAGCAGTTACCCCCACTTAATAACACACCCAATGCGGACTCTCCTCCCTCCCCTGTCTCCTTCCCACTCACCATACTTCCTACAATCACCTCCAAAACAAATCACCTGCATCTAAATCCCTGTCTCAGTGTCTATTTAGGGCAGAATCTAAACCAAGATATTGCTCCCCTATACTTTTCCCAACTTCTAGCACCTGCCCAGCTCCCCGCTCTACCCCTCTTTCCATGGGATAAACAGGTTTGGGAAACCACTCTACCCAGTCAGTGGTTTGTCCAATCTTTATGGGAAAACAGTGGTAGCCTTTCCATACCAGATTGCAGATTGTACAAATGCCCAGGCCCCAGAGAGTCAGCCGAACACGCTGCAGGTCTGCCCTTCCCCCAACAGATGCCCTTGAGGACACTGCATCTTGGGGTTAGTTTTTTGTTGCTTTTTTTTTTTTTTTCTAAGATACTAGGGGTTGAACCCAGGGCCTCGAGCTTGCATGCTTTGCAAGTGCTGGACCACTGAGCTGCCCTTGGGGCTAGTTCTGTGTGAGGTCACAGGCTCATGATGACGCTTCCCCCAACAATAGAGGAAAATGGTATGCACTCAAAAAGAGCCCAGTGGGACCCCCTGCAGAGTCAGGCTTCCGTCTCTACAAATTATTTTTTGCTAATCAATATGTTTAATAAATAATATTCCAGTTGATTTCATTACTGGCAATACACAAATCAATAGAAGGTTATTGCATGATAACTTCCCATTGATATTGTAATCATCCTGATTTAATAAATGTTGCTTTTCTGAGGATTGCTGTTTGCATTAGAAATTGAAAGAAAGAAAACCAAAAAAAAAGCCCATAATAATTCTATTGTGAAATCAAGGCTGCAGTTTAATAAGAAAATGCCACTGAACCACGTCGGGGATCCTCCACGTCCATCTACACTGGCCTGCACTATAGCCCAGCACTGCCTGGGTCTTTGTTAGCCTCCTCTCCCAGGCCTCAGAGCAGAATGAAGTTAAAGTCTGGACCAGAAGTCTTTCCATACACCCCTTTCCTTTGCACATCCCACCAGGAACATCTTCATGAATGAAATATTCCAAACTGGAAGAAGATAAATTATATCAAATGACAACACTGGGGCTCCTAATATTCTCTCAAATCTTGGCATGTCAAGGCCATTAGGGGCCTTATTATTAGGTATTGAGTGATAGTATGAGAGTCACTGAGGATACTTGGTAAAATGTGGACTCCTGTACTCCTAATCCTAGAGGTGATGAATCAGTAGGGCACACATGTTGTTGCTCTTAGGTGCCGTCGGGTACGACTTGGTAACACTACATACAATAGAACGAAACACTCTCTGACACTGTACCATACCCAGCACTGTTGGCAGTGCTTCTCTGCTATTCATAGGGTTTTCAGTGGTGGATTATTTCAGGAGTGGGCTGCCAGGTCCTTCTCCCTAGCCTGCAGCACCTGGTATTCAAGGCAGTCTCCCATCCAAAGACTAACCAGGCTGATCCTCCTTAGCTTCTGAGACGGGGTGGGATTGGATGTTAGGGTGCTATGGCTGCAGACAGGGTGCACAGAGGATCTGGGAAAATGTATCTTTAATTTTTTTTTAATTAAAGCCATTCTGGTGACACCTCAGGTCCTCTTTCTATCCTGGCATATACTTCTAATCCCAGCCCTCAGCATGATGAGGCAGGAGGATGTGAGTTTGAGGCCTGCCTGGGCTGTATAACAAGACCCTGTCTCAAAACAAAATGTTTTTATTAAATCATAACATATTATTAAAAAGTAAATTTTAAGAGACAATACCATGACTCTCATACAAATAGAATATAAAAATGTGCTGAAGATTTTGTTTAGCTAGTTAATTAGGAAACCAATAAGATGTTACAATGAATTCAGAGGATGACTCGAAGTAGTATACTCTTATAGTTGACTCAGTTCCTGCTGAAATGAATTTACAAGAAGGCAAAAGACTGGCTTTACCAGTGCAAGAGAGGGATCAATTGCCCCTCTACCACCAGGAAGAATTTTCACATCCTTGGACAAGTACATTGGCATTGCTCTCAGTTAACTACAACTTACAGCGATGCAAAATAACTCATAAAGATACTAACAGGCACTGAGCCCTCATGGAGTCAGATCATCCAGAAGGATGTCATGGTGCAATTCTACCAATAACTAGCTAGGCTTAGGTCAGATTTCACAGGGTAAGGCACAGACCCCCAAAAGACTTACTTCAGGCATCAACCACAAGCTTGAAGGTCCCCAGGTCACACCACTTTGAGCAACTGACTGCAAATTAAGAGGTTCCAAGCTGTTACCACCCTGGTGTCCAGTCTCCTCTGATCTCAGAAGCTAAGCAGGGTGGAGCCTGATTAGTACTTGGATGGGAGACCACCTGGGAATACCGGGTGCTGAAGGCTTGGGAGAAGGACCCAGCAGCCCATTCCTGCAACAATCAGCCATTGAAAACCCTATGAACAGCAGAGAAGCAAGACAATAGCACTGGACCAATCCAACTTGATGGCACCTAACAACAACAATTTCTTCAGGTTCAGTGATTTACTGGAATAACTCACAGAATTCAGGCAGGAGCTACACCTATGACTATAGCTTGCTCTTGTGGTTGTTGTTAGGTGTCATCAAGTAGGATCCAACTCATAGCAACCCTCAGAGGGTTTTCAATGGCTGATTATTTCGGTATCGTTTTGGGAGTGGGTTGCCACATCCTTCTCCCGTTTTTGTGGTGTTGGAGATGGAACCCAGGGCCACAGAGGGTGCAGCACAGCACTCTACCAACTGAGCTACACCCCAGTTTTAACTTAAAGGACACAAAATCAGGACCAGCGAAAAGAAGAGACATCCCCACATGGGATGGCTGGGCAGGCTCTAAACACAAAACTTCCATGTGCTCAGGACCAGTCACCTTCCCAACACATCAAGGAGCATCACCAACCAGGGAAGCTCACCTGAGTTCTGATATCCAGAGTTTTTACAGAGGTTTCATTTGGATTGACTAAATTGCTAACGTGACTGAACTCAACCTCTACCCCCAAAGGTCACACTAATGTCCCCCCACTACATACTTCCATTCTGGTGACATCTCAGGTCCTCTTCCTATTCTAGAATCTTTGGGTCTTTTCTCAGTTTTCTGCATAATCTATCTTTAGACAGAATGGGTACATCACCCATTCCCTGGCTTTTGTGCAGAAGGTGAGCCTCCTTGCCTGAACGTGGCATCAATTCTATAGTGAATGTATATGCCAGAGCACCCGATGGGATCAAACTAAAGCTAGTCTCCATCTAAAGACCACATCCTCTTCTGGCTCTTTTCTTTGTCCTGTGCCCACTTTTTTTCTGAGAGTACAGCTTCATCATGTCTTCAACCAAGAATCCCTGACTCAGGCTCTGCTTCTAGAAAGTCTGAGCTAAGATATTGTATGACCACTTTTCTTACTTTAGCTACTCTGAGTGGATTTCTCTCTCCTGCCACTCAGAGCTCTGGGGCACTTCTTTAACTAGTTAACAATATATGTGTATTAGTCAGCTCTTCATCACTACAACCAAATCACTGAGACTATCAGCTAATAAAGGGAAAAGGTTTATTTTGGCTCACAGTTTTGAAGCTTCCAGTCTAAGATCAGTTGGCCCTATTGCTTTTGGCATGTGCTAAGATAAAGATAGTACATCACGGCAGAAGAACATAACAGAGCAAAACTTCTCACTTCATGACTAGAACGCAAAAAAGGACAACAAAGGAATCATTGTCCCACAGTCCCCTTCAAGGGTTGGCATCAATCACCCAAGGACTCCCACAAAGCTCCACCTCACAAAGATTCTACCTCCCCCCAATAGAGGCCCCATGGGGACCAAATAGTTAACACCTTGAGCCCTTTGGGTACATTCAAGATCCAAAGTATAACAATTAGATTTCTTTCAAGTCATTCTATGATGACGCCTCCAGCATCATGTGGATGGCTTCATAGTCACCCATTGAATGGCTGTATCAACATTTATGTAACCATTTGCCTATTTTGTTAAATGTAAAAGTATTTATAATTTTGTACTATAAGCAAAACCATGACAAAGACTTTTAAAGTTCAAAAAATAAGTATGTAAATAAAGTTAAATTTAGCATGTTTGATTAAAGCAAAATTTAAATCTCTTCTTGAGATTGTCTGTTCTCTCAAAGGGATGACTCCCCATATCCATCCCCACTCCTCAACCCATATCCCCACCACTTCCCAAAGACAGGTGCAAACAGACATTGTGACAGGCCATGGGCCTCTGATCTGGTTCCTGAGCATTGTGCCAGCATCTTCCAAGGCTTGATTGGTCTTATGTGTTCTCTGGAGGCCCCCATCAGTATCCTCCACTGAGGTATGAACCAAGGCATTCAATCCTGAGGTCCCACACACCCTCGGATCCTTATCCTGATCCAAGACTCTCCAAGTCCAAACCAATGTGGAGTATGTAGGATCTCTGAGGTGTCCCAGAAGTATGGGCAGCTATCCTGGGCACAGCCCCCTGATTTCTCTTTCATATTTCTCACCTATCTACTTACAGTGCCAGTGCTTCTAGTACCTTGCTAAACTTGGGATTTCCCAAAAGGGTCTGGAAAGCTCCCACCCAGCATTAAAATCTTTGAAGAATAAATTACCTTTTACCCTGAGTTTCTCTAGAAATGCCAGGTTGCTTCTAACATATGCTACACTTTGGCTTTCTTTATTCTAAATTGAATCTCCCCTTTTTGTTGCTGCTGTTGTTACTATTATTGTTTGAGGTTTTGGTTGGTTGGTTGGCATGGGGTGGGGTTTTGTTGTTGTTTGTTTTTAGGGAAGCCTCATAGCTTAGTCCTCATGACAGGAAATTTCAGGGGAAGAAATTGATAAAGAAATAAAAGAAAAATATTACCAAAGAGATGGATATGTCATGAATTGGTTTTTGTTTGTTTGTTTGTCTGTTTGTTGCAGTACTTGGGGGCTGAATCCAGGGCCTTGCACATACTTTGTAAGCATTCTGCCACTAAGCTGACTCTCAGCCCATTTTTTATTTTTTAAATAGCAACAGGGTCTCACTAAGTTATGCAGGCTGCCTCTGGCCTAGAATTCACAATCCTCCTGCCTCATCCTCCCAAGTCACTGAGATTACAGGCATGAGCCACTGTACCTGTCTTCATGAAACATGTTTAAATACTAAACCATGTTTTTGTCAGTCATTGTCATAATAATTATATTAATGACCAGTATTTATTGATTGCTTATTATTTGGTCTCTACAACATTATCTCCAGTCCTTTGCCAGAATGAAGATTTTTCTCCCCATTTTATAGATGAGGAGAGTAAGGCTCTACATAGTTAAATTGCCTGAAGTCACACATTCATTAAACAGTAGAGCCAGGACCAAATATAGCCCTAACTCTAGAATTCTTTGGCTCCTTCTTCACTACACCTGGTGGGATGATTAGAATTTATTATTACTGAATGTTTTAATGTTTGAGAGGAAAATGCACTCTTATCTCAAGCCTATAGTAGAGGCCAGGCAGAGAAGGCTTGTCAGGACCCCCAAATTCTCTACCTCTGCTATTCCATTTCCCATGTGGGATATCTCTCCTTTTCCCCAAACAATGTCCTAGAAAGGGGCAGGAGTATCTGGCCAAAAGGGTCCTTTTGCTATTCATCCTAGCCCAGAGGCAGGGTGAACTTAATGTAAAGTTTAGAATTGGAATCCGTTCAATAGTCCTTCAGAGATATTCATGAGGCTGATCTCTTTGGAAGAAAAGTGGAGGTCTCAGGGGGAACATCCCTGCAGGTTATTGAAAGAGTAACAATTTGTCATCTAAACTGGGACTTTATTAAAACTTGCCCTGGGACACCCAGCATAACCTGGGATGAATGCAGGCTAACCAAAGCACACAGCATCCCAGTCATAGAGACAGAGCCTGTGAGAAACACGTAGAGAGCACCCCCTGTGGCACATTGAGAATCCTCAGAACGCCCTACTAGGGGATTTGCCCCCAACTATTAGCATTATTATTGCCCTTTAAATATGTCATAGTCAAAGATTTGCTTCATTCTTCAGTGTGATTGCCATTGATTTTTGAAGCCCACATCTTCTTCCCCAGGGAAACACATCTTCAGTAAAATGATAGAAGGAAATGGAAAAAGAGCATTGAATTTATGGGCGTTCATTTTACAGTCATCACTTTGGGGATGCAGCTGGTCTAGACTCAGCACTCCGCAAAGGGTGGTCCAGGAACCACCTGCATCAGAATCACCTGGGAACTCATAAAAATGCTGAGTCCCTTGTCCCAACACACACCCCTCATGTGGGAATCTCCAGGGTTGGACCTGGGAACTACGTGTTTTTAACAAGTCCCTTAGAGGTTCTTAGCCTGCAGCTGGAGCCCTGTGGCATCTGATCCTGTCAGATCTCAGAAGCTAAGCAGGGTCTCACCTGGCTAGTACTTGGATGGGAGACCACCTGGGAACACCAGCTGCTGTAGGCTTGGGAGACTGACCCAGCAACCCACTCCCAAAAATCAATCTGCCATTGAAAACCCTATGAACAGCAGAGAAGCACTGACTAAATAGTGTTTCCCCTGTTGTAGGCAGGGTCGCTATGAGTGGGATACCAACTCCATGGCACCTAACAACAACAATTAGGGGTTCTTATGTGTTCAGCCAGACACACAAAAGGCCACCACACCAGGAATCCAGGTAGCAGGTAAGCACACCCTGATTTTGCTCCTCAGGCATCAGGCTGCGGGACCTCCAGTCTGATATGGCTTGGCAAAGGTTTCAGGAGAAGATTCCTTAGAACCTCCAGCTGGGGTGTCATGAAGGAGCCCCTGCAACCCCAGTGGATATGCCAGCCCTGGTCTAACTATGTGCAGAGGCGGCCAGGGCTCAGGCAAGCAGAGTGGGCAAGTTCTTGGCTCTGGCATCTGCCAGGAAGAACTGGTAATGGGCCTGATTTATGACACTCAGCATGGGACCTGGCTGCTCAGCTCAATCACTGTGGCTCCCCACGGTGGGGTTCATGCGCTGTAACGGGCCTGGAAATTGAAGAGGAATTTACCTCCTGCTGCCGAACATTACATAACAATCAAGGGAAACAAGCAGAGACAGGAGGGGGCCTCCTCCTCAGCTGGCACTGGCAGCCTGGCACAGCAAAGGAGGGAGGACTGGGAGCAGCCTGCTGGGGCTCCTGTGCCCTCCGCAGCCTAGTGAGTGGGTTCCAGAATGCCGCAGCCACAGCTGGCATACTAGCTGGCCAAGACACGGGCATCAGCCCAGCAACTTCTATTAGGGACGGCTGGAAAGAAAGTTCAGAATGGGGAACGTGTTGCTTTCCATAGGCATGTCAGCAAACCCTCTACTTTAGCTCCAATTCTTACAGCACTCACGGACTATGCATCTATTAAAGCCTCCCTCATTTGTAGTTGGGAATCATTCGAACAGGACCTGAGATTGACCTCTGCATCCTGGGCAGGACAGGACAAGATGAAGACAGGCAGGGGAAATGGAACCCAGATCAGTACAGCTTCCTAGGTAAGAAGGAGTTTGGACTTTCTTCCAAGTGAGTGCCCTGGACAGTCACAGAAGGGACTTCTTGCATCTATACCAGCTGCCTCCCTAGAGGTACCCGTGGCATGGAAGAGGCATGTGGCAGCTGATTGTGATAACTAGGTTCTAATAGGCTCACAAGGAACATGAGTTCTTAATCTGTTTGTTAAAGCAAATGCAGGGAGGTGGGCATGGTGGCCCCTTGGGGAAGCCCTGACTCACTGTCTAGCACTCATCCACAGTGATGAAATTTCCATCTGATGGATGATTGGGGCTCGCAAATGCTGTCCCACACTGGACGAGCCACCAAAACAGGACCCCAAGTACCAGTCTCAGCTGCTGACTTCATCCCCAACAACATGTGCTGGCAGAGACCTGACAATTATTCCCCATGTGGGGATTTTATCTTCTTGTAAAATCATAGCTGTCCAACGTATGATATGCTTTTACCGCCATAGAAATGAACAACTCCCCTGCTGACACGCTGACTAGATCCACACTCCTTGAGTACAGTAAATGTATCTGTCCCCTTCACAGATGGATTGTTGGTACCCTGAGAGGATCTAACTCAAGATGGACATAGTAAATTTTGGTTCCATCTGGAAAAAAGAAAAGATTAAATAAGACATATTTTCAGGCCCTGTGGTCAGGGATATAATGGTGAACCCCACCACAGCTTTGTCCCTATTTTGCTCATAGTCTAATGTTGTTATTGTTGTTGTTGTTGTTGTTAGATGCTGTCGAATTGGTATCTGACTCATAGCGACCCTCATAGGGCTTTCAATGGCAGACTGTTTCGGGATTGCCTTGGGAGTGGATTGCCAGGTCCTTCTCCCATTTTTGCAGTGCTGGGAATTGAACTCGGGACCTCAGAGACTGCAGCACAGTGCTCTACCAACTGAGCTAAATCCCAGCCTCATAGTCTAATAGGAGGACATGAATATTTATAGATGTAAATTTACTGATGTTAACTGAGGTGTGTGCTATCACATGCAAGTACACAGGGGCTGCAAGTACACAGAAGAGAAAAATGGCCTAGTCAGAGAAAAGTCAGGGAAGACTTCCTGGAGGAGGCACTCTTTAAGGAGGAACTAAAGGAAAATTAACACTTACCTAGGTAACCGGGACAAGAGAGGATGGAATTGCATTGGAGCCATGCAGAACAGCATCTGCAAAGCCCCTAATAGAGAGACTCTGACCTCCTGACCCCATGTGTCAATCACAGCATCTCCACCTCAGTCTGTTTTTACACACTGGCCCCCAGGATCACATTCCTTTAGAAAAAAAAAGTGTTTGGCAACTAAAACACAAATGCTGGAAGTTGAGCCAACCAAATGACCTCAGAGGTCTATCAGCACTTCAAATCTCTCTTTGCACAGACTCAAGAGAGTAGGGCAATGGTCTGTATGCCTGGGTCAGGGCTAGAGGTCAGAAGTCAGAGGTGACTAACCAGACCCACAGCCCCAAGTAGTGAGCAGTAGCTACTGAGAAAACAATGCTCACTTGTTCTCTGCTTGTTTTTCTTTCCCTCACATTCTAGATGCATAGTTCCCTCTTCTGATTATCTTGCAAAGAGTTCAGCATCTTAAAGTGGGTCCTCAGAAGCCAGCACTTTTGGTTTTGAGCTTTTACAACTTACAAAATGCAACCTGTTGGCCTCACTTTATATACTCATTGACTGAACAAATAGTCACTGAGAATATTTTTAAGATGTGCTCAGTTGGATGTGTGGTATGAAGATAAACACGACATCATCTCTGCCCTCCTAGACACACTTAACAGTGATCTAATGTGACAATGGGCCTGGGATTTAGCTCAGTTAGTAGAGTGTTGCGCTGCAGTCTCTGAGGTCCTGAGTTCAATTCCAGCACCACAAAAATGGGAGAAGGGCCTGGCAATCCACTCCCAAGGCAATCCCGAAACAGTCAGCCATTTGAAAACCCTATGAGGGTCACTATGAGTCGGAGACCGACTCAACGGCACCTAACAACAATAACAACAACAATATGACAATATTTAACACTGAGTATCTGCCATTGGCGAAGTAATGTCCTAGACATCTCCTACAATTCCCAGCCCCATCTGGGATTTGAAAAATGAGTTTCAGTGGGGTTAAGCAACTTATTCAAGGTCACACAGCTGTTAAGTGGAGACATCAGGATCCAAATTCAAGTCCATCTAAAACTATAGCCTGTATGCATGATCACTGCAATCTGATGGTTCAAATAACGGGGTAGATGAAGGAAATAGAGTCACAAAGAAGTAAAAGAAATCAGTTCAAAGTATAACAGTAAAGGAAAAATCAAGAAGATTGATAATAATAGCTACATAAAACATCAAAACCTCTACTTGTCAAAAGCACCATACAAAATATTGGAAAATAAGTGAGAAACAGAAAAAAGGAAACTCTACAGTATGCATGATGGGAAAGGCTTTCATAGCTTCACTATAAAATATTGCTATAAATTGGTATGTAAAAAATATATGTTGTATAGTAGAAATATAAGAATTACATAATTTTCTCTTTTTCTTTTTTTTTTTTTTGTTTTTTTTTTTGTTTGTTTGTTTGTTTGTTTTTACGGTACTGAGGGTTGAACCCAGGCCTCTTGCTCACATGCTTTGCAAGTGCTGGACCATTGAGCAGCACCCCCAGCCCATTTTTTACTTTTTTGAGATAGGGTTTCACTAAATTACGCAGACTGCCTCTGGTCTTAAACTTGTGATCCTCTTGCCTCTGCCTCCCGAGTCACTGGGATTACAGGTGTGCGCCACTGTGCCTGGCAAATTACACAATTTTAAAAGAAGAAATCTTTTTAAAAAGGCCAATAAACATTACCATCAACTATTAAAGTATTCATAAATTTTAAAAAAGCAAATTATTTAAGAAACAGTAGTGTGTCCTGCTTTTTCTACTATAAAATTGGCAAAGGTTAAAAAATTTTTGAAAAAACCTAGTGTTGATGAATTTGTGATGAAATGTACATGCACATGCATTTGACAATATGAATTAAGAGCCCTTAAAAATTATAACTTTTAACTCAGTATTTTTACTTGAGAAGTTTACCAGAGATACAAAGATAAATATAGCAAGATGTTCACTGCAGCATTATTTATAGTATGGAAAAAATACAAATCACATAAAAATCCAACAATAGGTGGACAGTGAAACCAATTTTGGTGTATCCAGATGGTCATACACAGCTCTTTAGGAATCGTATTTTTGAAGGCCATTCAGTAGCATGGTCCATCTATTTACCCATCTGGAAGGAAATATCCCAAAAGGTTCTATTTCAAAAGCAAACTATGGTGATGGGATTAAAGACAGTTTTTATTTTCATTTATTATATTTGCCTCCGTGTTCCAAATTTGTGGCGATTTGTCTGCGTTACTTTGGCAATAACAAATACATAGGTGTTTCCTCTACGTTTTAATTGTTGTTGTTAGGTGCCATGGAGCGACCCTACCTACAACAGGCGAGACACCTTGTCAGTGCTTCTTTGCTATTCATAGGGTTTTCAGTGGCGGATTGACTTTTGGGAGTGGGTTGCCGGGTCCTTCTCCCAAGGCTACAGTATCTGGTGTTCCCAGGTGGTCTCTCATCCAAGTACTAACCAGGCTGGACCCTGCTTAGCTTCCGAGATCTGATGGGATCAGATACCACAGTGCAACGTTTTAAATCGGCATAACGCAAATCTCAGCTCTCCTTTTCCGTTACTCAAACGAGCTCCTTCCCTTTAACTTCTTTCTGCAGTTGACCAAAAACCTCAGCCACTTCTAACTGCTATCACGTCCCATCTGCCTCCACCTGGCCATCTCTACTCTTGCTCCATTCAGGTTCTTTGTTGCCTTGTGGCTAGACCAGGGCAGCCCCCTCCTAACTGATGTCTCGGGCCCTAGCTCCCAACCCCGCTCCCTTGAACTCTGCTCCAATTCAGTTTACATGCTGCTGCTAAAGAAATCCTTCTGTAATAAAGATAATGTCCTGTCATTACCTTGGTCCATAACCCCAGTGATTCTCCAGCTCCTAAGAATAAAATCTCAACATCCTTTATCTGGAATGCAAAGTACAAGCTACCAAAAGAGGAAAAGATTTGCATTATAATTATCCTTGATTTTGTATATAAAATTCTGAGGCTGAACCATTACCACTCCTAATTTTTAAAAAATCATATTAAACTATTTTGTTCCTGGACTTTATCTCCCGTTCCATGCATATCTACCACTCAAGCCTCCACCCAACCTATTTCCCTGCCAGCTTGTCACATGGCCATGCTCAACACTTAGTAGGTGCTGAGTCGAGGCTATGGGTGGTAAAGACATTGTCAGATTTGGACAAAAGCCAGCACCCCAAGACCCTGGCCTTGCAGAGCCTCTCCTCCACTATAACTTTGTGATTCTCTCTTATTTAAAGGATGGTGAAGGGGCTATGACCCGAAAAAGAAAAAAAAATCAATGACTCCCCACTAATAAAGGTTCTTATGCGGTAAATGTGCTCTTGGGAAGCTAGATCCTGCCCTTCTCCATGGTTTTGGCCTGATGCCCTGGAGTGATTTACTCTGCAGTAACATGATGGAGCCTCCACCATGGAAGGGAATTAAATAAAAATGCAATAAAATAGGACAAAATCAATCTGCTTACAGTTTTGTTTAATAAAAATTCATGAAGGATGGGCCGCGGCAGGCCCACAAGCAATGTACCAGATCTACCAGAGGCTGGCTGAGGACACTCTCTCAGGCTTCAGGATTGGGCGGGGGCTCAGCTGAAGCTGCCTGAGCAGGACCTCCCACCCTGTAAGCTGCTGCAGGCTGGGTCCTTCTGCCAGGTCATGGAGCCAGGCCTGCCTCACTGAATGAGGGGCAAGCCAGGTGAGGACGTGTTGATGGAAGAATTCTCCAAAGCCAAAGGAGGATATGAGATCTTTTTAATGGGATTCATCTCCCTAAAAACCGAGATGCCTCTGCACTCTGAAACGCACTAAACTGATCCTCAAGCCTGACCACGTATTTCTCATAATAGAAAGTACTTCTGTCCACAAAATGTTTCAAGTCATATAGTTCTATGCCAAAGATTCCACATCTTTGGGTGTAAGTACCAAACTAAAGACTTCCAGTGATCTACAGCAGGGGTGAACATACTACAGCTTACAGGCCCTATCTAGCCCCCTACTTATTTTTAAACAAAGTTTTATTGGGACACAGCATCACACGTTAGTTTATAATGCATCTATTGCTATTTTTGTGCTACAGTGACAGAGTTGAATAGTTGTAATGGAGGCCTGAAAAGCCCAAACATTTACTATTTGGGTCTTTTACAAAAAGGTTTAAGACCTCTAATCTGTACCTGGAGGATTCCCACTCACCTCCCACATTAGCTCATTTATCCATTCAACAAAAATGGCATAAGAGCTCACATGCTAGGCCCTATGCTGAGACCTTGGACGGAGCAGCAATGAATCACATTCGAGTCCTTGCCTGTTAGGAGACTGTGTTGGTTTTCCATTGTTGCATAACAAATTACCACAAGCTTAATGGTTTAAAACCAGATCCATTTATTGTTTTACAGTTGTGTAGGTCACAAATCTAGGTGGTATCAGCTGGGCTGTCTGCTCAGTGTCTCACAAGGCAGAAATTAAGGAGTCATCCAGGCTGAGCTCTTGTTGGGAGGCTCAGAGGAAGAATTTCATTCCAAGTTCAATGAGGTTGTTGACAGAATCCAGCTCCTTGCAGCCCCAGCCCTGCAGTCCTGATGTCCTTGCAGACTTCAGTCAGAAGCCACCCTGTGCTGCGAGAGGACCCCACATTCTTGCTCATGCTGCCCCTCCATCCTCAAACCAACAACAGCACATTCAGTTTTCCTGCTTTGGGTCCCTCTGTCTTTTCTATCTACCAACTGCTGGCGAAATTCTGTGCCTATAAGGCCTTATATGACTATATTTAATCTACCTGGATAACTCAGATTAATCTTTCTATTGTAAGGTCAACTTGCCATATCACATAACATAATCATGATGCTCACTCACAAGATCTGGATATAAGGGTGAGATATCTTTAGGGGACATTTCAGAAATTCTACCTACTACAAGGACGATATAATATATGTGACAGGGTAAGGTAATGAGTTGTAACAAACACATGTTCAGATTTCAGTAGCTTGAAAGTGAGACCTACATTTACTCTCACATCAGTGTCCAAAGTAGAATTTCCAAGTTGATGGAATTCTGTTCTATGCAGTCACTTAAGACCTCAGCCTAACAGTGGCTTTGTTATCTTCAACACATGGCTTCCAAGAGCCTCTTACTTATTGCCATAATCAGTCAAAAACAAAAAGAACACAAAGGAACATATATGAGAGGGGGTATGAGGAATGGCACAAAGCACTTCTGTTCACATTCCATAGGAAATAAATGAGTTGTATAATCACATCAATCTACAAGGGAAAATAAAAATAAAGTATAGCTAAGTAACCATTCACTCAGCATTTCAATTATAATGGGGAAAAGAGAAGATAGATTTTGATGGTCAGTAGCTATCTTCTGTGCAGGTAAGAATAAAGGCACAGAGAGCTATAAATTGACATCTGATTACAGCTTTGGCCACTAAGACCACACACTAATTTTCTAAATAGTTTTATTGCATTTTTAAAACACCTACATTGACTCTGCTTAAATAAATAATTGAAAAAGAGAAGATACATACCAAACTAGCAAAATACAAAAAAGTAATAGATATCAAAAGAGAAGTATAAGAGAGATGCTATGATGTTATAAAAAGGAAAGTACTTGCACCAAAGCAAATCAGGAAAGTGGCATGTACTGAGCACTGTGTGCTTTCTTGAAGGCTCACTGGATGACAGAGCTAGGATTTTACCCAGGTCTGACCAGCTGCATAGTCCATACCCTACGTTCATGGTCACCTCCCAAATGAAAGGATTCACGGAAAAGCCATACTAGAATATTGTGAACCATCAGAGTGGCATGATCCTCACATGGCAGGCAGCATGTGTGAGATGACGGGAAAAGAAAGCTACCAATGGGAGGAAGACTCCAGTGGGGCAAGCATGTGTGGCAGTGAGTGTCCAGGCAAGAAGAGGGGCAAACCAGAGAGAGAAGTGCACGGTGAGGAAATTCTGGGGCTTGTTAATCAGATTTTTGGAAGAGAAAAAATAGAGACTGGTGATAAACACCTTATTGTCAAGTCTGAATGAAACTATTTTTAGGACAAAGAGTGAGGTAGAAAGCTACAGGTGGTGTGAAAGGAAGATCCTTGGTTTAGTTTTGGGTATGTTGGATTTGAGGTACTGGCAGGGACCACCTTTGAAAATGTCCCCTGGCAGCCAATAATGCCAAATGGTAGCACCTTCATGCTCTCAGTTTTAAAAGGCCTTTTATAGAAGCAAGGATTAGAATTTGGGAGCCCTCAGCAAAGGTAAAGGGACAGCTGAGATGAATTGAAAGATATGGGAAAGCCAGGCACTACTTAGGAGGCTGAGGATCACGAATCTAAGGCCAGAAGAAGCCTGTGCAACTTAGTAGGACCCTGTCTCAAAATAAAAAATAAAAAAAGGGGGCCTGAGAGAACAGCTCAGTGGTTGAGCACTTTCCTAGTGTGTGTTAGGCCCTGGGTTCAACCCCAAAGTACTGCACACACACAAAATAAAGAAAGAAAGAAAGAAAGAAAGAAAGAAAGAAAGAAAGAAAGAAAGAAAGAAAGAAAGAAAGAAAGAAAAAAAAGAAAAGAAGGGAAAAAGTAAAAAGTCATGGAAGTGAGATCAAGGAACACAGAAGAACATCACTGGGATCTGTGAATGTGAAAAAGAGCCCACCAGGGGGCAGATGGAGAAAGAGGCAGAGGAGAGGCATCCCAGAGCATCAGAGGTCATAGGACCCAAGGAAGATGGGACCTGGCTTTACCTAGTTTGAGAAGCCAGAAAATAGTTACAACCTTAGAGAAGGAAATTTCTGGAAAGGTTAAGGGTAGAAGATATAGGACAACTGTTAAAGACGATCACTAAGAAATGTGAAAGCAAATACAAAATTCTCAGAATTGTCTGGCTAAGAAAGGGCACATTTCTAACTTCACTATAACCAGCTAGAGCCCCATCCATAGGCTGCTGAAGAAATCCCTTCTCTTTTAAGCAATTCCTCTTCAGTTTTTAGCATCTCTCGTTGCATTTCTGACCTCTACTAGCAGTTTACCAAAGCAGACATGACTCTTAGGGCATTATCCAACTTTGGCTAGGAAAAAAAAAAAAAAAGAGTTACTGCAACCTTGGTATAAAGACAGCAGAAACAGGTGCAGGTCACCAAGGACACCAGGATGGAGGTATTCAGTCCACCTGTTGTCACACTGCCCCCAGAAGCTGATTTTGCAGGGAAATCTGTGAGTTTTAATGACTCCCCACACTTGTATGTATACAGGGAGTGGGTGGGTGCACTTGCTTGCCTGCATTAGGGAACCCAGGCTCAAACCTTCATTTGGGGCTGTAAGACAATAGTAGATCCAGAGTGACCTGCCATAGACAAAATACCTGGGTCACACAAAGTGCCAGTGAAGCAGGCCTAGGGACTCCCAGGGCTGTACTTGAAGTTCTCCCTCTCCTACTTTGTCCAAAATTGGTGGTGGCAGATGAAGTGGAGAAACAGGTTCATAGGCAGGGAGACTCAGCTGTGCTTCAAAAAGCACCTACTCTAGGGACAGTAGAGGAGCAAAGAAGGAGACCCAGGGACCTTCCACCTCCGGGAGTCATCTTCTAAGAGAGGAAGAGGAAATCAGAAGCCGACTTGGCCCAGTGAAAGCCCTGAGAACAATGAAGGCAGGCTTCCACGGGGCGAACAGCAGACACAGCCTAACAAGGGTTCCTGGGTGAGTGGGAGAATACCAGGTGCCCTCAGCAGAGAAAGGTGGCTGCTGTCCACCAGAAGCCTGAGGCGCTGAAGCCCTCGGTAGCCTGTGTCAGGAGAATCCAGGAGGGGTGCCACAGGCCTTGGTGGGAGCCGAGCATCCAAGAGTCCCCGCTGAGCAGGGGAGGAGCAGCAAGGCCAGCTGCAGAGCACAGAGTTGGGCAGAGGGGAAGCCAGAGCCTTCCTCCTACCGTGGGCGCGCTGAGGGATTTGTTTGATTTTTGCATGCACGCCCAGATTATTTGTCTTTGGCAGGAGCGCCCAGCTCTAGAGGGACCGCGGGGCGGGCTATCAAACGCTTGTTTGATTTTTTCCAGCGCGGGCTCAGGGCAGGATGTCTCCGCTGGTCCTTGGCGCGCTGTCTTCCTAACTCTGCTCCGCCTGCCCTGTTCCTCCCCTGGGCTTTGGCCTTTGCAGCCTGTTTCATTTAAAAGGCTTTGGAGGCCTGTGGCCTGGCAAGAGGCCACGCAGCAGGGGCCTTGCCATCCCAGCAGCCCGCATCCCCAGGGCTAGGGCAGGCATTATCTCTCCTTGCCCTCTCATATACCCCCAGGCCTATCAATCAGCCAGCTGGCCTAAGCCTTGCAAATGCCTAGGGCTGATGAAGACCGAGATGCAGCCCTTGCCCCCTGGCCAGCAGTGCTGTGTCCTCCCAGAAGAAAAGGCCCCACCTGGACCAGAGCAGCCCTAACTTCTTCCTTCCCCAGCAATGCCCAGAGGGGTCCCATGCTCCCTTCTGGGTGCTTCCACAGACTCAGCTGCAACTTCCTGAGGGTGACTATGTTCTGGTCTCCTTCGCTTCTCAAACCTCAGCATGACCTGAGAGGCTGTAACAGCAGATTCCTGGGTCCCGCCCCCAGAATGTCTGGTCCCCTTGGGCTTAGGTGGAACCTGGGAATGTGCATTTCTAACACGTGCCCAGATGATGCTCCTGCCCCTAGTCCAGGGTCCAACTCACAGAGGAAGCTGTCTTAGCTTCTCCCCTCTGGCTCCATAAGAGGTTAATACCTACTCAAGGGCAGCCTCAGGGCCCTGCGCTGGCTCCAGAATTAATCAATGCCTATCGATTTTACTGAATGGAAGCAGTGAAGGGTAGATTGTTGATTGACTCTGGGATCTCATGAACAACTGGCTCCTTTGTGTCCAGACCTATTAAGTTAATGGGAAACTCAAGGGCGCAGGCAGTAGAAGATGTGACGGAGAGGCAGGGCCCTGTCTGCAGCGTTCCACTTTGGAAAGGTGGCTTTCAAACTGAAAGAGTCACAAACATAATCATGGTAGTGACCATTGATTAAGCCCTTAAATCTGTGCCAGGCCCCATCCTGAACTCCATATGCCACTGTCCCAACAAGGCTTTGAGTGGGGACTGCAAACCCCTCCTGTACACATGACTTCTCACACAGACACCCAGATCCCAGCCCAAGGTCCCAAGAAGTCCCAGTGTCAGGCCTACCTTCACTGCCTTCAGACTCCAGGTTTCACCACCATGCCAAGGCCTCCCAAGAGAGATGGAGAAATTTGAGAGTCAGAAGTGCCTACACTTTAGAGATGGAAGGCCTCAGGCTAGGAAGAGGATGGGGTCTGCAGGATCACACAGGCTAATCCCTAACCTCAGTCTCCTATTTACTAGTTGGACCAGCCAGGGTGCTCTCATTGCCCTCAGTTCCTCACTTCCCTGAACAATAGAATGGGAATAATAATTCCACTCTGTTGAGATGAGATGTTGTTGAATTAAATGAGAATTTATGCAAAATGCCTGGCATAGTCCTATCTCTTGGTAAGGGGCCAATGAATGTTAGCCCTTCACAAAGCAGGCACCTTCTCCTTGGGCATGGATTTTGGAGTCACTACCCAGAGCTGGCCTGTAGCCATAGCACTGTAGCATCTGATCCTGTAAGATCTCGGAAGCTAAGCAGGGTCTGGCCTGGTTAGTACTTGGATGGGAGACCGCCTGGGAACACCAGATGCTGTAGACTTGGGAGAAGGACCCAGCAAATCACTCCCAAAAATCAATCCACCATGGAAAACCCTATGAATAGCAGAGAAGCCCTGACAATAGTGTTTCGCCTATTGTATGTAGGGTCGCTATGAGTCAGACACCGACCCAGTGGCACCTAACAACAACAACAACCCAAAGCTGAATTTAGAAGTTTTGCCCAACAACCTTGGGGCAGGAGAATGTGGGACAGCAGAGATCTCAAAGAGGTGGTTGTTGTAGGCCCTAGATCACTAAAATGGGGGGGGTTGGCATAGTGGGCACAGAACTAACAGACCCACAGCCACTTGCAGAATCCACTCAAAAGGATCCTGTGCCAGGCACCATGTCCCTGGAAGCAGGTAAAAGTGGCTGTCCTGGAAACTCTTATTCAGATAGGGGCCATACCTAGTTTGGATACCCAAGGGTATGAAGCATACCTACAGTATGCTACAGGATGTTAGTTAGCTTACTGTAGCTGAGAAAACAACATAAGGAAGGGTTTGTTTTGGCTCAGGGTTTCAGAGGTTTTAGACCATTGTGGTAGGGAAGGTGTAACAAAGCAGTTCACATCATGGTGGCCAGGAAGCAGAGAGAGAGGAAAGGAGAGGGGACCACGAATAACCTTCAAGACAATGCCCCCAGTGACCTCCTTCCTCCAACTGGGCCCCAACTCCTAAAGTTTCTGCCCAAGTTGCACCACCAAATGGGGATCAAGTGCTCAATACATTAGCCTGGGGGCCATTTCATCTCCAAATTATAATACACATCCAGCCCACACCTCCAATTTACTGAAGACCTCACCCTGAAGGAGTCTCCTGCACCCTCACTCCTCAGACCACCCAGATGAAAAGAACTTGTGAGGCTCCCATGCAGCTTGACAGGCAAAACAACAGAGCAGACGCTTGAGGGAGACCCCCCTGAGACCAGCATCGCACATCTAACCCTCGCTAGATGTAACCTCCACTGTAGTGACCTTCGGTCTTCTCATCTATAAAACCAGAATGACAAAAATGTCCCCAGTCTTCAAGGTTGTCATGTGGATGCATGATGTCCTTTTGCAGAATAGTACTTGTGGCTCCTAGCTGCTATTAACCTTGTTAATTATTATTGTTGCATCTATACCTATGAGATCGTAGGTTAAGCTTTAAAAAAAGAAAACTAAGTCTTCGTTTTCTTGTTTGTAAAATGAATATGTTAATAGACTAAACCTCTATATAATTATTTCAATATTTAAGTGAAATACTATATGGCAAGTCTCTAGCATACAGTAAGCACGAAATAAATGTTAAAGATGATTGCTACCTAGATGTCTAAATGGTCCCATAACTAGGGTGGATCAACTGTCCTGATTTGTAGAGACTGTCCAGTTTTAGCATGGCCTGAAAACCCCTCTGTCCCAGGAAACTCAGGAGAATTGGTCATCCTATAACAAGCCACCTGGCTAGGGCCTCCCTTGTTCGTGGAGATAGCACGGGAAGAATTTCCAGTGCTTATCAACCACCTCTGGAAGTGAGGCCAGGAGCTAAGTGGCCCCAGAATTCCAGGGCCTGTGTTGTCAGGACAGGGGCTCTGGAATACTCAGAGCAGCTCAGAGACAGAGTCTGAGCTCACATTCAGGTTCCCAGGGCAACAGACCCTGCCAGACTTCAGACAGAGGGGCAGAGCGAGGGAAGATGGAGATCATCTCTGAGGGTCTGGCTGGACTTGGAGAAGAGAGTGGTGTCCCTGGTGATGAATAATGCAGGGAGAGGAAGCCAGGGGAGGGAGGGCTGCCGCTGGGCCCCCAGCCTGTTCCCAGCCAGGCTGCTGCAGAGCAGGAAGCCTCCCAGCTGAGCCTGGGAAGCAGTTATCACTGGTGGGTGATTAAGTTACTAATCCTTCAGGGAGAAGACATTTAGAGGCCCATATTAAAGCAGTGCGAGGCAAAATTACATTCCATTTCAATTTAATTTAGCAATTCCCGTGATTTAGTTAAATGAAAAGCAATTGTTCCAATTAATAGTATTGAATGTTATTCATCAAAAGTGTCAAAACAGCTCTGTGGCTGCATTTGTAACCCATTCTCTTGTCAGAGATATAGGTAATTCCCTAGGATAGGATGGGGAAATAGTGGGGTATGGAGGCTTTGGGGAAAAGGTCAAAGTCAGAGGAGGGATTTCCATGTACATGGCTCATGTACATGTGATCTGTGTGCATGGATAGGTGCATACAGATGCATGTATCTTGTAAGTATACAGATCCATCCCAGCAATACCCAAGAGGGCATATTTGTATGTAGTCATGTGTACCTGTCAGTGTGCCTGAGTGATTGTGCATGTGTGTGCCTGTGTATTCCTAGGTGTGTATGCATGTATATGAAAAAACATGTACAAGTACCTTGTGCATATGTGAATTTATGCACATGTGCACACATGTAGATAGTTGTACATTCATGTGTGGGAGTGGATGTGCACAAATAATCCTGAAGATATGTTGCATTTTGAGGCACGACTATACACATGTGTCTATATGTATCAAGGCAGAAGGTGAAGGGAGCTTGCCACCTCAATGGCTTAAAAGCAGAGCCATCCATTTCCATCCCTATGTCCTGATGAGTGGTTTGGCTTGTCACCAGATGCTGCCATTCAAATGCAGCTCTCATAAGGTCTGAGACTTTGTCATGTTCACTGCTGTCTTTCTAGGATCCAAAAGAGTCCATGGTACAGAGTAAGCCTCCATGCTATATCTTGATAGAATGAATGGATGGATGGATGGATGGATGGATAGGAAAGGATGAGGGATGGATGGGGAAGGATGGGGGATAAATGACACATAAATGGATGGCTATATTTATGAGGGGACAGATGTGGAGGGTAGATGGGTGGAAGAATAGATGGAAGAATGGGTGACTACAGGCCCCTGGGTCTACCAGGCCTCAGTAAGGGGTGGATTCCCCAGTCCGATCTCCTCAACCTGAATCCTAAGTTTCTCTGGCCTTCAGCATCATCCTTGGAAAATTCTATTCTGGGCAAGCAGTAGGCTCAGAGGGCTCAGAAGTTGCCAGAATCCACCAAGGCCAAATAGTGCAGAGCTAAGAGCAGAAAGGGCAAGGATTTCTTTGGGGAAGCTGAAGAAAGCTCAGAGTTGCTGGGCTAACAGGAAGCTGACCTGCCCAGGCAGGTTCAAGGGGATAGAAAGCAAGACAGGCCTGTTGCAGGCCAGTATCCCCTCAAGCCAGGGCTCTCACATCTGGTTTCTGTTCCTGGGCTACAGCCCCCAGCTCCTGACTCTACCCTAGCCTGCCCTTCTCTGTCCCTGCTATTCTTCCTACCCCTGGCCTCTTCCGCAGCAGGGGAAGCCACTGTCTATCCCTGTCCAGATGCTGAGGCAGCTCATCACAGTCCCATTGCTACAGACTAAGATAATAAAGCAAATCTACACCTGCCTTCCATCTCTACTGTCCTCATTTCCCAGACCGCCTTGGGCCTTGGCTCTGGTGGGAGCTGGCCAGGCCCTGGAGAAGGCCCAAGACCTAGAGTGGGCCTCTTTGCCTGCCTATCAGTCTTCCCAGGGACCTTTTGAGCTGTGGCATGGGTTAGCCTGGCCCACCTGCTGTCAGGGCCTGCCCCCTAGTGGCTGTCTCTGGCCCATACATTGCCCCCACCCAGGGCACCAACTTCAAGCCAAGTACCCTGCTCACTAGCCTTAGCCAAGAAAGGACCTCTGAGCTCTTGCAAAAGCTCCACAATGGCCCCATTTCCCCCTTTTCAGCCACAAACACCCACATACACATAACAGGGCCTGAATGTCCAGAGTTTGCACTGCACTTGACAGCCCCGGACTGTTGGTGCCTGTGGCCATCCATCAGGATGATGATTAAGCACAAAGAGGAAGTGTTAGGATGTTGCCCCTGAACCCACCAGGCTCATAAAGACAATAGCTAGGACTGCAACAAGAGCCACCAGGCGTCCTGTCTATTTTGGGGAGACCCAGAGCATGGCCGGCCACCACCAAGGGCATCCTGGGGCTCATTAATCTGTGTGGGAGTGACAGAGACAGGATAGAGGGTCCCAGAGGCCTTCCGCCAGCCGTTTCCTCCTGGCCCACTGATTCTGCTCTGTACTCCACTCACAGAGCCCCTGGCTCTGGCCTCTGGACAGCCAGCCTCACCAACTCTCTGTGGTAGACCAGTTACTTTCCTCTGCTTTCAAAGTCTTTTACTGAGAGATTAGAGGCCCTGGCCCCTCTGGGTCCACTCTTTGTTCTCCCTCTGAGGGTGGCAAAGGAAGAAGTAAAGTACCTCAGCCCATTCAGACAGAGGCAATGGAGAAACTGCCTGGAAATAGCCTGCTTCTGGAGCTTTGTTCCCATGGACTGGCCTCCTTGAGCTCAGGAGTAGCAAAAGGTTAATTTCCAGGTCCTCCCAGTAGGCTGGAGTCAGAAAAGCAATTGTTAAATATACAACTGTTAAGAATCTCTCTCACCTTTTCTCTGTCCCTCTCTCCTTTCCCAGTTGTTAAATAGTTGGTGGCTTGAAATTGGCCATGATGTGGATATTTACACTATAGAAATTGGCAAGCACCATAAAATAAAGCACTACCAGAAAGACAGGCATGGGGCCCCATTCCTATATCCAAGCTGGAAGTCTGATACTTCATAACCCTAGTTTTAGTTTTAGAGCCACAGGACTTAGCATACACAGCAAGTATATAGTTCCCAGCACCCTAATTCCATTCCATCTGTCCCTGCCTTCTCTAATTTGGCTAGTACAAGGAACTGAGATCAGTCCTAAGAGTCAGGGGACCTGGGTTCTACCTTTAGACAGTGCCCATGTCATTTCATCTGACTGATCCCTCATTTTTCAACAGCAAAATAGGAGCAATGACATCCATGGCAGGACTAGACCTTTATAGGCTTGTCATGGGAATTGAATAGACTATTACATGGGAAGCATTAAGAACAGTGAGACCACTGTGGACCTAGTTATTAGTAATTATTCATTCCTATCAGCTGTTGTCACTATTACTATTGTTCTCAATACTTCATATAGCATTTTAAGGCAAGAATGAAAAAATAGTTGTAAAAATGTTTGCTTTTTTTTTAAAATGTCTCTAATAATGTGAACAAAAGTGGCCATTGCCAACTTTGCCTATGCCCAAGTCTATGCTTGGCAGATAGTAAACTGGACAACTTAGAAATTTTAGGGACTATAGCACTTCTAATGCAATAAAGGAATCCTGGTCTTTTTCCTTTTCACTTGGGGTGCATTTCGGGAACATAGCACTCAGGAATGACCTGAGACAGGGCAACCACTTAAATCCTCAGAGGAAGAGTTTTACCAGAGACTTCTCTGGTGTCATGTCAAAAGCAAACATCAAGGTCAGAAAAAGGTGAGTTATATTTTGCCCAGAAATACCATTTCTGACCCTTGTGCGAATGGAATATCTCATCTTTCCTCTTTGGCTCCTAAGAGAATGCCTCATGGGGGTTCAGAGGCCCCAAGTACTACCAGTAGCTCTGTCACCCTCTAGTATCTGCTGCAGCAGAATGTGTGCTTGGAAGAGCAAGCAGCAAAGTTTGATGAACTAAGAAGAAGCAGAGATCAAACAGTGTGAGAGACTCATCTGGGTTCAGGCTCCTCCCTGGGCAGTCAAGAGTAAATGCTTTCATTTCTTTGAGCCCTTTTTTTCCATCTCTGCAAAACAAGAACAGTAATTCCTACCTCAAAATGCTGAAGAAGAAGCCCATGTGGTAATGAAGGTGGAAAGCCCCAGTGCACCATTAGTGATCAGCACGTTTGCCTTCAGTCTTCTTGATCACTATACAGAGTTTGTACCGGGGACAGGGGGAGCAAACACATGACACTCACTAGGACTGTGTATTGCTTATTGCTCAAGAAGAACCCTGAGTGCAGGAAGGCAAAAGTCCATCCTCTTGAATACTCATTTAAACCTACTGCTATAGTCTAAGAAAGGCCTTCATTCCACAGATCTGTCACAAGCCCAGCTAGTCAATAGCATAATAAGGAGTTAATGTTACCTAACTGTAACTGATCCATACAGGGACAGATGCTCTGACCAAGAAAACAAAATCCCGAAAACCTCAAATCTTTGGACAAGACTAAAATGATGAAGGCCTGATGTCACAAGTACTTGAGATGAACCAGCTGAATCCCTAGCCTTTCTCAGCATGAATGTGAGTCTCTGTATAGACATGTGTGCATGTAGACCTGTAGCGATGCACATGGAAGTACTTGGGCAGATGTGTGGATACAAGTTTACACTGTGGGCTTCCTGTGAACACACATGTGCTGTGAACCTGTACTTGGGCATGTGTCCAGAATAAAATAGGTACACAGACATGTGCGTACATGTATGCACTTACGGGTGGGCTTAAATGGGTATCTGTGCTGGTGGACACTAGCATTTGGTTACATTTATGAGAGAGTGAATAAGGCTACATGTTCCTATGTATGTCTCCCTGGCTGCAGACAATGTACAAGTGGCTGCAGGAGAATGAATGTGCAGATGTGTGCATATGTACTTGTGTGTATTTTTAGGAACAGATAATACAAATAAACAGCATAAACAAGATGGTTAGGAGGAGGGGGTGGTTTAAATACTTAGGAAGATAAACAGCCCCCACAAGGGCTTTGGAAACACTCATTATCTACAAATAATGTATATGCTAATTACAAATTACTCTTTTCTCCTCATTAAAGCGGAACTGCTGCACTTTATTAGTTCAGTTCTGGTTACTCTACACACTTAAAAGCAATAAAAATGGCTTTGAGGTCAGACAGACATCCACATGGGGCTCAGTGAGCCATCTAAGGCAATGTGACTGGTCACCTAGGCCAAGGGCCAGGGCACTGATGTGGACTCCTCCTTGTCCTTCCCACCTCCCCATTCAATTGGTCACCAAATGCCATCAAGCCCACCTCCTGTCCTTCATCTCCATTGACAATGTGCTATTCAGCCCACATCTCTTCCCTGACAGCCTCCTGGACAGCTGCCCATGCTGCCTCCCATTGGTCTCCCTGTCTTGAGTCTCTTCAACTGCAATCCTTCTGCAAGATGCTGCTAGAAAATCTGCCCAATTCACCATGCTCTCTCAGTACCACTGAACAAAGCTTAAACCCCACAGCTTATCCTACCGTGACCTGGCCCCTGAATCCTTCTGGATCCTCACCCTGTACTTCACAAAGGCCATGTGGAGTGGCTCCCAGGCAGCTTCCTAAGTCCATCCTTCACCTGGTTGAGGCCTCTGGGTCTGGGCACAGAGTTTTCTTTGGTCTGCAGTGCCTCTTCTACCTATTCCTGTTCCACTGGCTGGATTGCATGGGAGGCAGTGCTCCTATTTTATCTTGTAAACCTGCTGAAGGAAACCATACCCTTGTGCCTCTAGCTTATTACTAAATCCTTCTTGAGTCTCCCTCTGTCCTTTGTACCAAAGCATCTCTGTCGGCACATTGCTTATCTCTCTCACTCATTAGACTGCAAGCAGGGGATTTAAGTATTGACTGCTGTATGTACATTCAGGACCTAAAACAGTTTCTGACGCATCGGAGACATCAGGTAAATATGAACTGAATGAGAAATTAATTAATTCATATTGTTATTTTATGTCTCAACCCTCCATCTGACCCCTGTAAATGGTATGATCTGTTTCACCCCATTGGAATCAGGTTTTTAAATTATTATGAAACACAGGTTTGAGCTCCCCATCATCTACTCTGAGAACTACTTTTCACTCCCTTCAGGACCTCTGTTCTTTGATACTCTCAGTTCTATTTAGTCAGTCCTGCTCTTTTCTCTGGCTGGAGCAGCTGGAACAGCTGGAACTCATGTGCACCACCTAGAGGCTGCAAAGTGGAACAACTCAGAAACAAGGCAACAGAGCAGCCCTTTGAGAGGCGAAGGGAGTCATAATGGTGCTATTTCCAGCGCACTTTTCTCTGAGGATGAATCAGAAGAGGTTCTCAGTCTCAGCTCAAATGATATGCCCAATCTTGTCTTTGTCACACAGTCTAGGTCCTGATAACGAGTCCAGGCTCCTCCTTCCCCACACCTTCCTACTTTTTTCTCTCTTTGTGCCCTTTCTGTGCAGCTGACTTCTGCCCTGCCCACTTGATTCAATGAAAGATGTTCTTGTAACCTGGAAAGTGAAAAATTTTGTTCCTTCTATGATGATTCATGGGCCCATATGAATATTTGTTCATCTTTCCCTACTAGCTATTCTTGAGTTTTTGATGGCTGATTGTTTTGGGAGTGGGCTGCCAGGTCCTTCTCCCTAGCCTACAGCACCCAGTATTCCCATGTGATCTTCCATCCAAGGACTAACCAGGCCCAAACCTCCTTAGCTTCTGAGAGGAAGACCTGAGAGGATCAGATGCCAGAGTGGTATGGCTGTAGGGCTTCTCTGCACACTCTCAGGCCCTGGGCTTGATCCCCAACACCACAAGAATGGGAGAAGAATGTGGCAATCAACTCCCAAAGTAATTCTGAAACAATCAGCCATTAGCAACCCTATGAGAGTTGCTATGAGTCAGACCCAACTCAATACAACCTAACAACAACAACCTACTAGTTTTTAAGTTATACATATTAAAAGGTACAGACTCATGCAGACAATAATTTGCCAGTTACAACCTTTCCCAAAGTCAGTGGTTTGCTCCTTATTTTATATATTCATAACAAAAGAGCCTACTCAAATCCTCTTTCACAGAGATCTTCTCAACAATGATTTATTTTCCCTCCCTACAATATAGAAGCAGTGGTCAACTTTTAAGAGACAACTTTTTCTTTAATACCAAAATACTTCACATGTCTATAACAAGCTATATAATCACTTGGTTACAAGTTTATAGGTTGTTTCTAGGCCTTCAAGATATGGCAAGGCTCTTTGAAGGTAAGATTGATCCTATCAATTTCTATATACAAAGCTTCAACTCAAGCTTTTTTTCTGAAAAGCTGGCATATTTGAGAGAAAAATGATACTCCTTTCTCTATCCTCTTTCAAACTCAGGATTCTGAATTCTAGAAAGAGCATTCAGAGGTGAAAGTAGAGATATGAAGATAAAAAAGAACACATGAGAAAGAAGAGCACTCTTAAACCAACATAAAAAATCAGAGTGATGGGACACTGACACAGCACTTCAACTCTAGGGAAGAGAGCTGTACAAGGTGATGTACATAACTGAACAACAGTAGATTTTTTCACAAGGGAATGTACCTGAAGCTCATCAGAATATGACATAAAGAAGTATCAGATAGAGAGACATACCATGTTCATAGATGAGAAGATATAACCTGAAGGTTGCAACTCTTTCTCAAAGTAATATATCTGTAAATTCAATGAGAACTCTGCTAAAATAAAAAAGCATTTGTGACATATAACAAATTCAGCCTAAATTTCATAAATTTGACCAAAGGACAAACAATAGACATCATAATTTTGATTACTGACAAAGGGAAGAAGGAAGAGAATGGGAATTAGAGGGATTGTTTTCTTTACTGGTTATAAAGACTAATAATTCCTATGACTGAAGAATAAAAGATCCAGTTAAAAATGGGCAAAGGATTTGCATAAAGATTCTTCAAAGTAGACACATAACAGTTAATAAGAAAATGAGGAGATGTTCAACATCATTAGTCAATAGGAAACCATATCAAACCTACAATGAAATACCTCATTGTACCTATTAGGATGGCCATAATTTTTTTATTAGACATTTTTAATGTGCACCTTAATGTGATTCATTCTGACATGTTTTCATTGTGGCATTTACATATATGCATTTTGATGTACATTATTCATATAGGTTCCCCCTTACTCTCTTGTATGCCTCCCCCCCCCCCACCGGCCATAATTTTTTAAAAAGGAAATTAACAAGTTTAGTAAGGATGTGGTAAAATTAGAATCATCATACATTGCTGTGAGAATAGAAAATTGTTCCTCAATAAATTAAGCAGAGTTACCATATGACCAAGAAATTCCACTTTTAAGTATACAGCCAAGAGAATTAAAAGCATGTTCATACAAAAACTTGAACATGAATATCAATAACACAATTATTCTAAGATCCAAAAAGTGGAAAGCCCAAGTGCCTTAACTAAAGAATAGGTAAGAAAATTGTGGTATATCCATATGGACTATTATTCAGCTATAGAAAGGAATATACTACTATGACATGCTACAACATGGATAAACCTGGAAAACAATGCACCAAGTACAGAAGATATCCAGAACAGGCAAACCTATGAAGACAGAAAATAGATTAGTGGCTTCCTAGGTCTGGGGGATGGATGGAGAGTTTAGAAGTGATGGTTAAAGAGCTTAGAGTTTCTTTGGGGATAAAAATATTCTGAATTTGATTAGGATGATGGTTGTATAACTATAAACATACAAAAAAGCATTAAACAGCACCTTTTGAAAGTATAACCTTTATGGTACACTGATTCAATTTCTCTAAGTCATTTTTATGAATTGAACATACAATATCCTCTCCTAGGCTCATGTTTTGATCACTTGGTCCCCAAGAGGTGGCACTACTTTTGGAAGGTGTGGAACATTTAGGAGGTGGTGTCTACCTGGAGGAAGTAGATCACCTGGGGTAGGTCCTTGCTGTTGCTGTTAGGTGTCAGTGTCATGGAGTCGGGTCTGACTCTTAACAACCTTCTTAGGGTTTTCAATGGCTGATTGTTTGATGATTCTCTTGGGAATGGGTTGGCAGGCCCTCTTCCCTGGGGAAGGTCCTTATGGGTTACATTATCCCTGGCTGTTTCCTGTCTCACTCTCAGCTTCTTGGTCAGCCATGAAGTGAATTCTCTCCCCCACCATGAACTCTTGCTGCCATGACATTCTGCCCAAAAGCATGAGACCACACTATTATGGAATAACCCTCTGAAACCATGAGCCAAAATAAATCTTTCCTCCTTTAAGCTTTGTTTCTCTTAGGTATTTGGTCACAGTGGCAAATAGCTAACAAATACAGTCATTATAAAGCTGTATTGACTAAAGTATGCAGTGCTGGTGTAAAGATCAGCAATTAGATAAAAATAAAGAAATAAAAATCTCAAAAGTTTATCAATGTATAAAAGAATTTGGTGTGTGACAGAGTTAGCATTACAGATCAGT
>VMDO01012139.1:0-63548 GCA_007922755.1 Pedetes capensis | reverse complement strand
GAGTCAGCAAGATTGATTCCTGCTATGATTCTAAAGAAGAATCCATTTCATGCTTCCCTCTAACTTCTGGTAATTTGATGAAAGTACTTGGCCTTCCTTGACTTAAAGAAACAACATCTCTACTTTCGTCTTCATGTGACATTCTTCCCATACGGATGTCTACCCCTAGGTCCAAATTGCTCCTTTTTAGAACACCACCAGTTATATTGGATTGGGCTCACTCTGATGCTTCCATTTTAATTTAATTACCTCTATTAAGACGCTATGGGAGAAGGACCTGGCAATCTACTCCCAAGGCAATCCCGAAACAGTCAGCCATTGAAAACCCTGTGAAGGTCACTATGAGTTGGATACCGGCTCGACGGCACCTAACAACAACTATTAAGACCCTACACCTGTACAACAGGTAGGCTCAGAAACTATGGCTAGAGATTGGAAATTAATCTTTGATAGAGAAAGGAAGTTAACCTGAGGGTAGATTAACCAACTAGAACTGACCCAGACTGCAGGAGGGGAAGTTAGCAATAAGGAAAGATTGTTATGTAGGATTTAATACCAATTTTTTTACCATTTTTACCATTTTTACCATTTAATACCATTTTTTAACACCAATAAGTGAGTATTTTGTGACTAAATGTGACTGGAAGATTTTAAAATTATCAAAGATTGGCTGAATAATTTGGGGGTTTGGCCTAGATCTTTGAATGAAAATTGAAATATGAGCCTCAATAATTTAAAGGTAGAGTTTAAAGGTAGAGTTAAGGAAATCTATGAACTTGCTTTTGTTAAATCCCATGAAATTCCACTTTTTCAGCTTTGTGATATTTTTATGTGTATCAATGTTTTATATTACAAAGTACTCTTGGGATGGGGATACAGCCAAATAGTACAGTACCTGCCTAGCATGTACAAGGCAGTGAGTTTGATCTTTAGCATACCCTTACCCCAAAATATTCTTAAATACCTACTAATAAACACTTCTGTTTCAGGACCAATGCTAAATATTTAAGGATGTTGTTGTTTTTGTTGTCATTAGGTGCCATTGAGTCAGTATCCGACTCATAGAGACCCTCATAGGGTTTTCAATGGCTGACTGTTTCAGGATTGCCTTGGGAGTGGATTGCCATGTCCTTCTCCCATTTTGGTGGTGCTGGGAATCGAACTCGGGACCTCAGAGACTGCAGCGCAGCACTCTACCAACTGAGCTAAATCCTAGCCCAAATATTTAAGGATAATTATGTTTAATTCTCATTATATACTCCAAAAGTATTATTGGACTTAATACCTTAATTTTATTTAGATAACTATATCACTGAAAGGTTAAGTAACTTAACCACATTACTCAAATTCTCCCTGGATCCAAATTGTTTCTCTATGCCAGATACCATGTATTCATTATTTACCCCCTCTTCCTCAAAAGTAATCAGCTCAATGCTTCTCCTATAGTGAGTAATCAACAAATATTGAAGAGAAAGTGAATAGGATCAGGCTTCAAAGCCGATGTGAAATTCATAGTGGTTGTTTCCTATTACCTATTGGGAGATAAATTACTTATTCAGAGATAAAGCAGTTGTTCAAATATCGTTTAAGCAGCCGATCCAGGCTCTCAGTTTTCAGATGACAAATTCATATCAGACATATTTAGTGCTTGTAATGTCCTAGAATAGAAAAATAAAATCTACAATGTAATAGTTTAGTTTGTTGGTTTTTTAAAGTAGGAATCATGGGTTATAGTTTCATTGATTTTTTCCTCTTCCCTCAAAATAATATTTTAAAAGGATAATTTATGTTTGTTTTCCTCAAAAAAAAGTAAGTTCTTTGATCAGGAATAAAAAAGAGGGATTAAAACAGCTGAAAACTTGCTCTACTTTCAAATTATAAAAATATGGTAAACTTTTTGTTATTTTATTCTTAGCTGGAGGTATATTACCTAATCCAGACTGGGATGCTAAGAGTCAATATGAATTGAAGGAACATTTGCATTTAGAATCTAGGCTAGAATGCACTACTAGTCTTCCACTGGGATTCCAATGATTCCAATTGACCCAATTTGTACAGAGTAACTCAACCTACCTACAACACAAACTCACAGACACACACATATATATAATACTAAAAGTGGAAAAGACACTTTTCCTACTCTTTTCTACTTTATAAAATGACTCTAAGGACTAAATAAACCTATATAATCATCTATAAGTGATAAAGTAATGTGACTGTTCATTTGCATACACAGGTATCCACACAGACACATATGCCTTATATACACCTGCTTTAATTTTGCTGAATACCCTAAACTACACTTAGTATAAAGAATTTATTTAAGAGTTTAATCTTCCTGGAAAGATAAGATTTATTTTCAAAGGTCTCTTGGGATAGTATGAGAGAATAAAATTTGGGAATATATAGAAGCTATGCAGATATACATGGTTGCTGCAGTTCCTCCTGCTATGAAGATATCTCATTACTGGTGCTCTGAAAATCACAAATTCAGGATTAAGGAACCTGCACACCCCTCTCTGGGGCTTTTTTTTTTTAATTTTAATTTTAGCCTAGTAGCCACCGATACTGCTAACAGTGCCTATTATTTATACATGAATTCTTTCCCCCAATGCCTCCTCTGTGCTTTGCCATTCTTTTAACTTTTCCAATTATGACCAGAGCTTATTGGCCACCTGCCTGGCTTTCCTTCCTAAAATTTTCCTGCTTTGGTTTCTGTACTGTTATTTCCCCCAAAGTGCCTTGCATACTCTGAGACTTTTGCCTCTGACATTTTTTTCTGCCTGCCTGCTCTCCAGCTTCAGCCCTGTTGGTTAGGATGAACTACTAAGTGGGTGTCTTAGTTTCCATTCCCTAGAGAAAATGGCCTTGAGAGAGGGATTTGACCACATGTAGTTTATTGGGAGATTATGTCAGGGAACACTGTAGGAAAGTGGGGGGATAAGAGAAGGAAGCCAATAAAAGTGAGTTATCAAGCAAATTATCAATGTGAGTAAATAGAGCCCAGTCCTTTGGGGAACTCTTGGAAAACAGTATAGACCATTCCTTCCATTATCACAAAGAGAACTGTGTTACATATCCAAGAACTCCCATCTAACATGTGTTGAAGATTGTTCCCAGGGCATGCTAACTTCCAAGGACTTCTGGCCTGTCCAGGGTATAGGAAGCAGGCCAGGGAATCCCACAGCCAAAGTACTTGCAGCTAGGAAGACAGCAGAAACACTACACAGAAATGCTGACTGCTAATACAATAGGAACATGGCACCACCAGCACTCATTATGATGGATAAACATTTTCTTGTGCTTAGAGTTTTGAGAATTATATATTTTGCCCTTGTCATAGCTATTATTGCCCTCTGACTTCTGCCATTCGATGACTACGGAGAGGAGATGGTGCTATGGAGTGAATTGTGTCCACTCCCCTCAAATCATAAGTGCAAGCTGGAACCTCCAACGAGATAGTATTTGAAGGTGGGATGTTTGTGAGATGATTATTAGGTTTAGATAATGCAATGAAGGTGGAGTTCTTATGATAGGATCAGTGTCCTTATGAGAAGAGGAAGAGACACCAGAACTTTCTCTCCATCATCTGGGGACACAGCAAGAAGTCAGCATCCTACAAACCAGGAAGACAGCCCCCACCAGGAGCTGCACCTACCGCCTGCAGCAACCTTGATCTGAGATTTCACTTCCCACCTTCCAGAACTGTGAAAGATAAATCTCCATTGTTAAGCCATCAGTTGTTGGTATTTTATTATGGCCTTCATGGCGGTCTTTGAATCACCTTTGGGATTACTGTTCCAGATCTTTGGGCAGTCTAAGAAAGAAAGGAATAAGTGCCCCAACCTCCATTGCCTGATAGATGAAGCTCAGAAGACCTGTTAAGGCTGAGAGTTGCCCTGAACAAACTGCAGATACAAAGAAGGCCAGAGTGTTTTTGGAATTAAAATTGTCTTGAGTAAAATTAGCTTGAGACAGATTCTACGCTATGTCTCTGGGCTACAAATTTTTCAGTGAATGAAAGTAACAACATTAGGCAGGAAACATGACAGATGCTGAAATTCCACTGCTGACCCTGTCAGAGTGGGGCACAGGCCTGAGGCTTTGGCAAGCAGTGCCAAACACACCCATGTCAGGTCCAAAGAGAACCCAAGGCACAGACGTGTTCACCATCTCTCCAAGCCATGTGTTTATGCAATAAGCCTGACAGGGAAGACACAGTTGCAGGTTACACTGTGGTGTGCTGCTGATGGCAAGAAACAATGGCAGCAGTAGGTTCATGGGACCCTGTGCTTTCCTGAATACCATGCCCATCTACCCTGCTCCTAGATTGCTCTACCCTCTTTTTTCTTTGTTTGTTTGTTGCTGTTTAATAGTTTAGGAAGAAGGAGAAACTTCAAGTAAAAGATGCTAGATTTATAGTAAATGAGGACTTTTAGTAACAGATTGGGCAAGGGTAAAGAAACATAGCCGTAACTGAAGTTTGAGTTTGTAAAGCAGGCTATACCAGTTAAACAAGGAAAATAATTTCGTCTTAATCCAGTGAACCTGATTATTTTGTCAGGCTGTGGTAAATTGTAATGAATGTGATGATGTGCTGTAATGCGATGATATTTTATACAGGTCGTAAAGGCTTCTCTCTGACCCTTTTGAATGTGCCGACACTCTGTAGGCATAATTAATTATAATGTGTACTCTAAAATTCTGACGTGGGATGGAGGATTTTTATGAAGTACAAGGAAAATACTCAGCTAGTGTCCTTTATGCTGTTTCCATTAATAGTTCTGAGAAGAGTTTTAACATCTGATTCCATAAAATTTTCAGGTTGAACCATCAGTAACCATAATATTTCTGACAACTCTGCATGCAATAGCCCGTTTCATTTTCTGCAAAAGAGACAGGTACCTCTAACTTATCTGCATCTTCTTGTTTTATTTCCCTTAGTGCCAGGTTTATAACAACACAGATTTTCATTTTGTCTTAGATGACATCTAGTCTCTACAACCCTTTTTAAGATGCTACTTTTAGTTTAATTTGTGCCAGTAAAAATTGTATTTTTGTATTTTAGATGGTTGAATAGAATTGAACTTGATCTTTAGCTAGCAACCTTCCTTCTAGCTCTTGATAAGTCCTGTTTATATTTTATAGGGGATTCTAAACATTTTCCAAAGACTTTTATTTATTATTTAAGTTACTTTTATTGAAGTGGAATTTATATATAATAATCTATATCTCTTTAAGCTGTATAATTGGGTAAGTGTTACTTGATAATTATGTACAAGGAAACTACCACCACACCAAAGGTACATGGCATCTCCATCACCTCCAAAGGTTTCCTACGGCCCTTTACTGTCCTCTTTCCCAGGCAACCACTGACTTGCTTTTCATCATTATAGGTTAGTGTGCATTTGCTAGAATTTTATATACATGGAATCATACAGTATACACTCATTTGTGTCTGAACTCTCATTTTTCCCATGACTTTGAAACAAAATAAGAAATAAATGTTTAATTTTAAATGCCAAGGCCTATAAATAAACATTGAAAGCATCAGCTTAAAGCACTAGTAGCAAATTCATGAATAGCTGCTCTGGCATATCCTATCAATTTAAGAGCTTAAAGGAGAGATGCCTTGTACGCAAATATGCAAGTGTAAAGATACTGAATGAGCCTATGTTCTCTATAAAACATAACATTTCATGGACAGCTTCAAATTTCAAACATAGATATTCAATTTTGCTTTTAAGTTTTTGTAGAAATTAAATGACTTCAATAAGCATGTGGTTGAAATAATGCTATTTCTAGTTTAAACAAAAGTGAACTCACAGGACCTTGGGTCAGTGAATCTGTCATGTGCTCTCTGTCATACACTTTTGTAATTTTCCCAGGTGCCAAACATGTATATTGAATTGTTTGCATTAACTGTAGTCCTGGTACAAATAGCATGCCTGTGATGTTGGTCAAAAATGCTCACACTTATTAGAGGATCGACAATCATCCAGGATTTCTCCCAGTGACTCAATAGAAAATATGATCTAAATTACCCTTTTCACACGCTTATTTTAATCAAGATTACATACTTCTTTTACCATTATTTCTTAATATAAATATATAAGCAGCAGCTACAGGTGGTGGCACACTTGTAATACTGTCAATTTAGGAGGCTGAGGCAGAAGGATCTCAAGCTCAAGGCCAGAGGGAGCCTATACAACTTAGCAAGACTCTATCTAAAATTAAAGAAAAAAATTGAAGGGGAGGACTGGCGGTGCAGCTCAGTGGTAGAGAACTTGTCTAATATATGTGAGACCCGGGGTCACACCCTTAGTATTGTGTGTGTGTGTGTGTGTGTGTGTGTGTGTGTGTGTGTGTATTCAGATTCAGTAATATATGTACATTCAGGTACAGCAAACAATCACAAAGGTTTAACTTATTTAATTGCCATACAACTCTATAATTTATGTATCATCATTAGCCTTGTTTTGAAGATTAGGAAAATAAGGCTGAGGCTGAGTAACCTGCTAAATGTCAAACAAGGGGTGAGCGGTGGAGTGAGAATTCAGACCCCAAAATCCTGTTCCAGAGCCAGGCCCTTCCCTAGGCGAGATGCATCTCTCTTCTTCCACAAGTCCTCTCTCTCTCTGTTGCACATACTCTGCCTTAGCCTGCTCATGTTATGGTATAGTTCCCAATCATTTCTGGCGTTATCCCTCTGCTCTCCCACCTAGTCCAGATTCTTATATTCACAGAGATAGATAAGCATACAAAAGTGGTGGCAGTGGCAGTGGAGGCAATGGGGTGGGGCATGGCAGGAGCAAGGTGGTGATCCATGTCTTCTGGAACTAAGGTATAAAATTTGGAGTTTGAATATTTGCAAACACTTCTTACACAGTTTGGGTTTGTATGTTTATGTTTAGCCAGGAGTCAGCACATCAAGCCTTCCCTGAGTCCTTGACTCCATGTCACTTTTTTATAGCATTTTAAAATTAATTGTCAGTCTCAGGTGCAGACTTCAAGAGAATGTCATCTTATTAGCATTGGCATTGGTCAAGCACTCACTAATGAGTCTAACTTGGGGCTCTACAGCCATGTATGGACGGATTCTAGAGAACAATGGAAATGATTAATGAGTTGGAAGCTGGAAACCTGTGAAGAAAAGATTCAAGAAATTAATAACTTTGAACAGACTAAACACAAAAGGCTTTAAGATGTTTCACAGAGGGTATCTATTTCCACTGAAATCAAAACAAGGGATTTCATGGCAGTAACATTTCAATGAAAAGTTAAGACATGAAGGGATTGGAAAAGCTTTTTAAAAAGTTCATAATACAGTAGCTACTTCCTGAGCCATTCTTAAGGGCATAACCTGGAACTACCTACTAAACCTTGTTAAGGCAGCATTTGGTAAATACTTCTGCTTATAGGGATTTTCTCCCTCTGGCACTCAAATTTTGATTGAAAGAATCAAGTAAGATCTTGCCCAGTCCACATACCTTTAAAAACAATACTCAGAGGAATTCTTAATGCCATGAGGACAAATAAATGTTTTGTTGAGATTGATTGAACCCATACTCTATAATGAGTAATATACATGTTTCACTAGATATATTTTGGTGCAGCACTTGATAAGACCAGCAGAGGTATCTGAAACCAATCTCTAGGGCTTCTTCATTCCAGAACTGGATAACTTTACCTACACTGGCATTTTTGTATGCGTGGGTTAAATACTTGGAAGGCCTCAGTTGTTACTCTGCCATGGCTCTAGGGACATACTGAGCATCTTCAATGTGTCCAATATCACCTTGTTTTATGTTAATCTGCTCATATTTGACATATTATTGCTTCCAAGACTTAATAATCTCTCTCTTCTCTCTCTCTCTCTCTCTCTCTCTCTCTCTCTCTCTCTCTCATGCACACACACACACATACAATCTCACAATCTCAATCTCAAGGTGACTCTTTGATCAAGGTGCCATCTTTCACAATTGAGTCTTCATCTACATTTCTTTGGGAACCCCTGCTTTCCTACAATATACTCCGCAAAATTTTGGCTGCCTCTGTTTCTTGTTAAGCCTCAAAATTGTTTATGACTATTTGCTTGATCCTGAGGCTCCTTCTCATTTGGAGTTTCTTAATCATTGTCATCCTATGCTTTTTTTAATAAACATCAGTGAAAGAGGATTCAGATTCACTCCTCTCTGGAAATGGGCTACTCCCTTTAGACAAAAAGAAAAAAAGATTTTTCTGAGATCTGTAGCTTATGTTATAAAACAGAGATAGGTAGTACAAAAACAGAAGAATATATACGTAAAAATACAGTACCTCTGTACCCATGTGATTAGAAATTATCCCTCTGAATCAGTCCCATTTTCTGAGTGCTTTAGATAGAGCCACTTTGTGCAATGTGAGACACACTATGTCAGAGTCAGTTGCCAGCCTTGCCTTTACCATTAAATTATTGAATGACATTGGGCAGGTCATTGAATCGTACTCTGACTTCCTCTCCTTGTCTATAAATGGATCTGTAAAAGTGCTTGCCCTCCCTTCTTCACAGAATACATGTGAGAAGGAAAAGATAAAATTAATATGAAAGAGTTTATAAAAGTATGTGCAAATCAAAGATGCTGTAAGATTATGATTAGATTAGAAAACATTCAATCTAGAGATTTAATAATAAAACACACTGCAGTCTCTAATTTCCTCCTTGTGTCCCTGAAAATTTTTCACATCAGCCATGCAAAATGAAGAAAATTCTCTAACATTAAATTTGTATGTCTATAGGTTAAATATATTTGTTCTAGTTTTTTGTTAAGCTTCAAATGGTAAGAATATGAGTTTAATACTGTAAATATGAAGAAAATCCAAGGAAAACTCAATATGAAAATGAAAATTTAAGGTAATAGACAAAACATATTCAGTCCAGAAATGTAGGGCTGAATAAAAACTTATATTTAGGGCATGAGGAAAGATTGTATTGTTTCTTCAACTAATATAAAACTGAGTATTGGATTTTTATTTTATGGATAAGTTATGTGTTTATATGGTTTTTTATTTTATTACAAAAAGCCTTGAGGTGCTTGCATGATAAGGTACCCCATAAATTATGCTATGTAACTTTATCCAGCATGGTCATTAATCACAAGCATTAAAGTTTTCTTCCTTTTCTTTTGGCATTGAACAAAGAAGGCTTGAAACATAATGGAAACAGGTCAGGATAAGCTGCCATGACTATTTATTTCACTTTAAAGAGCTGCCTCAGAACAGGAAAAATGTGTCAGATTGATCATTCCCAACATCACTAACTGCCCTAGGTTTACACAAGAGATTTTTAAAACATTCACACACACACACACACACACACACACACACACACACACACTTCATATCTTAATGTTATATAAGATTTTCAGTATCCCACTTAAAATAATTTTTTAATTGTTTCAGAACAAAACATTTTAATTGCCCCTCAGTTCTCATGAACTTTTGGGACACAGAAAACTGAATTTCATATAAAAATAACAGGCATATAATATTAACTTCTCATGAACCAGGTTTTTCATTGAATACTGAAGAATATCAAAGTCTCTAAGTTCATAACATATCATTTATGATTTATCCATATATGTGTTGTTATTGTTAGGTGCCGTGGAGTTGATGTCTGACTCATAGCAATCCTATGTACAACAGACAAAACACTATTTAGTGCTTCTCTGCTATTCACAGGGTCTTCAATGACTGGTTGTTTGGGGGGAGCGGGTTCCCAGGTCCTTCTCCCAAGCCTACAGCACCCGGTGTTCCCATTTGGTCTCCCATCCAAGTACTAACCAGCCCCAACCCTGATTAGCTTCTGAGATTTGACGGGATCAGAAGCCACAATTGTGTGACTGCAGGCTATCCATATATGAGGGAGACTCAAAAATGGAATTTATTTATAAAAGGTCGTGTATTTATTTTTACATGTTCAAACTTTAGTCTTCTTCAAAATACTCTCTGTTTGATGCAATACACCTATGGAGAATTTTTTCTATTGCTCAAAATAAGTATTGAATTTGTTGATTTTGATGGCTTTTAGTACTTTTGCCTTTTTTTGTTTCACCTTCTCCACATGGGCAAAACATTCCCCTTTGAGGACTGTTTTCATCTAGGGAAACTAAAAAAGTCACACAGGGTGAGATCAGGTGAATAGTGAGGACAAAGCATAAGGGCCTCACAGCTTTTCTGGTCCAAAATGCTCATTGTATGTGAGCAGGTACATTGTCATGGCAGAAGAACCAGTCATCTGTTTGGCACAACTCTGGGCATTTCTTCCCCAAATCATGATGCAACCTTGCAACCTTCTCAAAACTTCCAGATAATAAAAACTTTGGCTGACCATCTGACCTGCAGGAACAAATTCTGAGTGTACAATCTCTCTTACATCAAAGAAACAGGTGATCATTGTTTTCATGTCCATTTCTAAGTTTTGAGGGACTGCCCCTCATATGAAACAGCACTGTCTTTTCACTGGTGGATTGACTTTCTGATACTCAGAGTGTTTCAAATAGATTACTATGCATGTTACCTTTATTGATAAGTCCTTAAATCCTCATTTAAGGCAATATGTATCAGAAAATAAAAGACTGTCTAGGATGGGGAAAAACTGGAACACTAGTGCACTAGCTATCAGAATGTACAATGGTACAAACACCATAGGAAGCAGGATGGTGTTTTCTCAAAAAGTTTAAAATAGAACTGCCGTGCAATCTACCCATCCCACTCCTGTGCATATATCCAAAGAAACTTAGAACAGAATCTTAAAAAGATAATGGCACACTCATGTTCTCAGGAGCATTAGTCACTGTAGCCAAGAGTCGGAAGCAACCCAAGGGTCAATCGATGGAAGAATGAAATCATAGAAAAAATAGAAAGGTAGTTACCAGGGGCTAGACAGATGGGGGAGGAAATAGAGCTGATTCGTATGTTTAGAGTTTCTGTGTTATACAATGAAAAAAATTGGGAGATCCGCTACAAAACAATGTGAACATCCTTAACACTTCTGAACTGTACACCTAAATATGGTCACGGTGGTGGAATGGAATAAGTTTGTGTGGCTTGCCCCGACTCATATGTTGAAATCTTAACTCCATCCAATGTCATGACATTAAGAGGTATGGGGCCTTTGGAAAATAATTTCGGTTTAGATGAGCCCATAGGGTGAAACCCTCATGAATGACATTAGTGCCCTTATAAGGCCCCTAAGAGAACTTGCTTCTTTTCCCTGCTCTCCATCCAGACAGGATACAATGAGAAGTAAACCATCTGCATCCCAGAAAAGGGTCCACACCAGCATTTGTCCATGATCAGAACTGCAAGAAACAAATATCTGTTCTTTATAAAACACTTGTATCTGGTATTTGTTATAGAAACCCAGACTGACTAAAAACACATGGTAAATTTTATGTCATGTGTTTTTCACTACAGTTTTTATAGATAGATCTATTACAATAGCATCTATATGTTTGATACACATGATATTTCTCCTTGTAATAGTCAATGCTTCAGGTTTTACAACAATAGAACTATATATTAATGTTTTTGCTGTTAGGTGCCATGGAGTTGGACTGACTCATAGCGACCCTATGTATAACAGAGTGAAACACTCCCGGACACTGTGCCATGCCCAGCACTATATCTGACAGTGCTTTTCTGCTATTCATAGGGTTTTCAATGGCTGATTATTTCAGGAGTGGGCTGCCAGGTCCTTCTCCCTAGTCTCTTCATCTGGAGGCTCAACTGAAACATGTCTACCACGGGTGGCCCTGTTGGTATCTGAGATACTGGTGGCATAGCTCTTACCAGCATAGCAACATGCAAGCCCCCACAGCATGACATACTGACAGACACGTGGGGGATACATTAATGACAATGCTAAAAACAGCAACCACATGATGTATTATTTATAATGGGTTGTGATATTGTAGTTTAGAAAATCTTTTCATGAAACTGCAATTTCTTGGTAGCCATTTGTTTAACTTACATATATATGCATATAGATAAGCAAGACAACAATTTCTTGATTATTATATTATATATATAAAATAATAAGCACCTCTGGAAACAACATTTAATTACTTTGTGATATTTCTGTAGTTCCTTTATTGTTTTCAGTGTTATTTAGTAAATAAAACATTAGTAAGAAAGGATAACCCTAAGGGGCCAGGGCTTGAATATAGTTCTATGAACAATAACTGCAGATTATTCACAGACAATGAGAGAACTGTGATATAAAACTCATTTTTTGGAGAGTGATTTTGAAACAAAGGATTAGTGGAGAGGGAAAACCTTGTATTTTTTAAAATAACATATGGGACATTTAAAATAATTTACAAGTGATCTAAAGATGCAATAAAATCCAGAAATAAGTGTTTAAATCTTAAAATTATTAGAAAGTAAGAGGAATGATTAAGGACAGCAGAAAAGTAATTTAGTAAATTTTGTGAAGTTCTAAATTTGAAAAGTAGAAGAGGGCAACAGAGAAAGAAAAAAGAAAAATGAAAAGAAAAAAGCAAACAATGTTGACAAATCCTTTTGATTATGAAATTACAATGTTTATTCCATCTAAACATGAATAGTATTGTGTATTATAAATAAAGTAATCATATATAAAACAAAAGATGTTTTAGGGTGTATGGAAAGGAGTGTGACAGTGTATTGTCCCTAACTGAGACTCCCTTCACCCAGGGCAGGGCACCTTGGTGAGGAGGTAACCAGTGCTGCTGTATAATGGTAGCCTAACTGCCAAGGCCCACCCTTCCTGAAACAACCCCAGAAAATATATCCACCTGAGGGTCCCATTAGCAAATGATCATGCTGATGCTTAGCTTTCATCTTCCAGGCTGGATTCCATTCTTGCTTGTCAATGGGTGGCAGAGAAGGTCCCCCAGGACATGTGACTGACATATATATATATATATATATATATATATATATATATATATATATATATATATCATGCTGCTATTTATTTCCTCAATATTAATCTTTTTTTTTTAGTCTTTTTTTTTATTAGAAATTTTTAATGTACTGAAATTGGAACGATACAGAGAAGATTAGCATGGCCCCTGCGCAAGGATCTCAATATTAATCTTAAACATCCTGCAACCGTAGCCTTGTGGCGTCCGATCCCGTCAGATCTCGGAAGCTAAGCAGGGTTGGGCCTGGTTAGTACTTGGATGGGAGAGCACCTGGGAATACCAGGTGCTGTAGGGTTAGGAGACAGACAGCAACCCACTCCCAAAAAATCAATCCACCATTGAAAAACCTATGAACAGCAGAGAAGCACTGACAATAGTGTTTCCCTTGTTGTATGTAGGGTCGCTATGAGTCAGATACCGACTTGACAGCACCTAACAACAACAACAACAATCTTAAACCATCTTAATGAATTTGTGGAATACATAAAAATGGATAATACTTTTCATTCAAGTTACAGGTAAGACTACCAAATTCCAATTGAATACAGATGAAACATCATTACTCATTTTTTTCACTTAGTGCTTTTCAACCTTTGAGAGACAAAGGTGATTGTGTGACTCTAAGTATCATCTTCTCATGTTCTTACTGCACTCCAAGTGTCTATGATAGAAAATGAAGATAATTTGCTTACAGTGGCTTTGGGTTGGATACACAATACTCAATAATTTCAGTACATTATAAGTATTTACTTCCACAATTTCCTTGGCACAAGAGAACATCACTCAGAATCAGAAATGTGACTTGTCCTCTCAGCTTACACCCTCCAGTATCCAAAGCAAATATGTGTCTGTACCTGAATCCCTCATTGGTCTCACCTCAGTTTTGCTCTGCCTGATAACACTACTATGTTCCACAACCTTGTCACATCATACTGCCCTATAGGCCTCTGTATTACCCATATCTTACCTGAATGTCCTTGGAACTTTTTTTTTCAACACTTGGAAAATTCTGGTGACCAGAATCCTATTTCAGCATGATGGCTAAGGGGACCAACTTTGAGGACAAATGGCCCTTATGGGGAATCCCTGTTCTGTTATTTCCTAGCTTTATATTTACCTACTGATCCCATCAGATCTAAGAAGCTAAGCAGGGTCAGACCTGGTTAATCCTTGGAGGCCACCTGGGAATACTGCATGCTATAGGCTCCAGAGAAGTACCTGGAAGCCCACCCCTAAAACTAATCAGCCATTTAAAACCCCATGAATAGCAGAGAAGCACTGACATAGTGCCAGGTGTGGCAGTGTGAGGGAGTGTTTCATCTGTTCTTCACAGGATCACTATGAGTTAGAGCCATCTCGACAGCACCTAACAATAAGTCTTCTTAAATATTTTAATGAGCTCCAATGTTCACATGAGTAAAATGAAGAAAAATGTCCAATTCCCATATTTATTTTAAATATCAAGTGATAAAGATGTATGTAAAATACTTAGAGGATATCAATAAACAATAGATGCCATTGATCCTTTTATTAAGAAGCAAAAGTAACTATTATTCATAACTTTGCCATCAAGGCAAAAATAGTTAAATGCCTTTTAAATTAATAAAGAATAAGAAAATTACTTTCAAATTAACATTAAATGCACTTTAAATGCTTTCTCTATGGTTATGTTTTTCCTTTAAATTTTAGCAATCCTGATAAATCATGTTATATAATTTTCACTAAATGAAAATATTTGACAAATTGATGTAAATAAATGTCTATTAACCATACAAGTAAATAGGCTGTTCAATATTTTCCTCTGATAATTCATGAATAATGATTTTTTATTCTTAATAAAAAGTGCAAAAGATTAATTGTACTAATCATCTTTTCAAATTTAATTTTTGAGATTTCAGTAGAAAGCCAACTTATGGAAGGGAAAATTGCAGAAAGAGATAGTGAAATTACAGCAACTCAGGAGGTGGAGGCAGGAGGATCATGAGTTCCAGGCCAGAGACAGACTGGATAATTTAGTGAGACTCTGACAAAAGAAAGAAGGAAGGAAGGAAGGAAGGAAGGAAGGAAGGGAGGAAGGAAGGAAGGAAGGAAGGAAGGAAGGAAGGAAGGGAGGAAGGAAGGAAGGAAGGGAGGGAGGGAGGGAGGGAAAAAGAAAAGAAAAAAAGAAAAGAAATAAAATATCTGGTGATGCACTTGCAAAGTATATACAAGGCCTCAGGTTCAATCTCCAAGTACTACAAAAAAAAGAAAAGTACGTGGAAATAGAGCCTTTACACAGGCAATTGAGTTAAAGTGAGGTCAGAGTAGGCTGTCATTCATTATGACTAGGGCCCTCATAAGAAGATGGTATTAGGACAAACACTCCCCAGAAAAAAGACCATGTGGAGACCTGGGGAGAAGGTGCCTATCTACAAGCCAGCAACAGATATCTCATAAGAAACTAACCCTCCTGACATCTTGATTTCAGACTTCTAGATTCCCGAATTGTGAGAAAATAATTTTCATGATGTTTAAGCCATCCAATTTGTGGTACTTTGTTATGGCAGCCCTTACAAAAACCAATATAGAGATACAACATTCCAACACTCTTAAATAAAATTAAAAACCTGTGGACATTTATGAGAGCTTATATCAAAGGTCAAGATACACATAACAAAGAAATAAGACTCACAACTTTATGGAGTACAGTTAACTCCAGGCATGTGTGAAATGAAAAGACTTACATGATTAACCCATGTGGAGGAGGTCAAGTGAAGACAAACACACTATTAAAGTTAAAAACTAGTGTGATCTAGATCTTTTTGAGATACTATCCCACAACAAAAAGGTTAAAAATATACAGTTCTAGTGGGCAGTAATTCATAGATGAAAATCTAATGTTAAAAGTAAATAGCTTTTTAGTTAGGGTTTTTGGGTTTCTTTTGTTTTGTTTTGTTTTGTTTTGTTTGCATTTTCGGTCCTGGGTGGCTGAACCAAAGACCTTGAGCATACTTTGCAAGTGCTGTACAACCAAGCACTGACTTGGGGTCTTGCTAAGTTAAACAGGCTGGCTCTAACATAGAACTTATGATCCTCCTGTCTCCACCTCCCAAGTCACTGGGATTACAGTCATGGGCTACCATGCCCGGCTCTAAACAATGTTTTGAGTGTTAACATACACTAACAAAATATTAGCCAAAATTAACTAGGACTAAAAGGCTGCTTCTAGGCAAAGGACAAAATTATTCATTCAAATTGTTGTTGTTGTTAGGTGCTGTCGAGTCAGTATCCGACTCATAGCGACCCTTGTAGGGTTTTCAGTGGCTATTTCGGGATTTCCTTGGGAGTGGATTACCAGGTCCTTCTCCCATTCATTCAAATTAGCATGCAATTATATATACTCCCTATGCTTAATGCATTAATTTGATCCTCCCCCATTTACCTGAACTCAAATGATCACTTACATTTAAATTTATTCACTTTTATTTTGATTGAATTTTGCTAAGTAATTTTTTTCAGTGCTTTATAATAGACATCACAGATAATGCTACAAAGACCATCTATGATAAAATCTATGTCAGTGGATGACACTTTGAACAGGTAGCTAGTCAGAACTTACTATTACATGCCATGATAATGGTTCTGTAGATCTGAGCTCTGCTCTTTAAAGTGATACAACAGTCAAATGAAGAAAGAAAAATCTTAATTTTACCTTTACAGATAGTATTTGTGGGGAAAACATTTTTTAAATTATGCATTATGCCAATGCTGGGCAATTTCTCAAGGCTTTTTCACCTATTTATCACATACAAACTGACACAGATGCATACTCAAAATATTGGTATTAGCACATTCATTCTATTTTTGCATAGTAATTTGGTCTTTATCAACATGGAAATACAATTGAGTCTTAGTCTAAAAAATTATATGGGAGATATCTTTAAACAGATCCATATCTCCCATTATTTAGATGATACTTAAGTCTCGACTTCTTATCCTAATTTTACCAACAGTCATCCTATAATGATGGTTTTCTTTTGCTATTTCTTTTTTAAAAACAACATATTCTCATTCTATTTATTTTCCCATAGATATCCTGTTTCTAATGTGAGTGCACTTTTCTTAACAGTGTAGTGGCAGCATAGTGTATAGGGGTGTTTCACACTCAAAAAGACCCAGAGTCAAACCTCATTCCATAATTCTGATCCAAGATTGCAGGAAGAACACATGTATGTATTTCTCTTACGTCCCCAAGTCAACCTCTATATCCCTGAGCTTGCTAAGGATTATGTCCCTGAATAGGAAGATTACAAAGAGAGAGAGAGAGCAAGTGAGAGAGAGAGAGAGAGAGAGAGAGAGAGAGAGATCAAAAAGATAAGTATAGTCCTAGAAAACAAGACTCCAGAAGCTGACTTTGGAAATTAAATTAAGAATAAGGCCAGTGAGTGATGATATTTGGAGAATAGAAATAAAGGAAGTATAACATAGATTGTGAACTATCTAACACAGAACTCCAAATGCAGCCAAATTATAATTTACTCCAGAAATGAATGAGTGATTCAAAATGAGAAATCTGTCATTGTAACTCATTATCTTAGAAACTAAATAAGAAAAAATCAAATGATTTTATTATCAGAGAGTAAAGTGGAATTTGATTCCATTAATCTGCTAATTGGATCTGGGGTTTGGCTTAGTTAATAGAATGCTGTTCTTCACTCTCTGAGGCCCAGAGTTCCATCCGCAGCACCACAAAAATGGGAGAAGGATGTGGCAGCCCACTCCTGGAGCAATCTCAGAACAATCAGCCATTGAAAACCCTATGAACAGCAGAGAAGCACTGACACAGTTCCAGGCATAGCACAACATCAGGGAGTGTTTCCTTCTGTTGTACACAGGGTCCTTATGAGTCAGACCTGACTCAATGGCACCTAACAACAACAATCAGCTAAATAAATATAAATCAATAGTAATAGGAAGAAGCTATTTAGAGAGGATTTAACAAAATACAACAAACATCATTCGAAATCTTCAAGCACTCTCATAATCACAAGTAGAAATGTCCTCCATCACCACCATTATTCAACATTGATTCTGAAATCCTAGCAAACATAACAAAAAAGAAAATGAAACAATCAGTATGAGTATTAGGAAAAGTAGAATGTTTTGATAACTATATTTATAAAAATCTCAAAAATTTATAGTAAGAGAAAAAAAACTTATCAAAATATTTTTCACTTCCTAAACTAAGGCTTGGTTTTTCACCTTCTTCACCAATCTCAGTTAAGTTTGGAGACTTATCAGTAGTAGCCATATGTCCTCATTAAGATTAGATAGATAGATAGATAGATAGATAGATAGATAGATAGATGATAGATAGATAGATAGATAGATAGATAGATAATGATTCCAGAATAATTATTAATAGTACCACTATCATTCTTAATGGGAGAAGGACCCAGCAACCCACTCCCAAAAAACAATCAGCCATTGAAAACCCTATGAATAGCAGAGAAGCACTAACAATAGTGTTTCACCTGTTGTATGTAGGGTCACTATGAGTCAGACACCAACTCAATGGCACTAATAACACCTAATAACAACATCATTCTCAAAAGTATCCCAACGTGGTTGATAAATTATGTGGTCATCTCACTTAACAATAATAACACTAATGTGAGAGAGAGGAAGAAATCAAATATTCTTTTCCATCCCATAAGGTTCTATTTACCTAAGATATGACGAGTGAAGATTGTCAGTTTTGTACAATATATATTTCATGTATAAATCATATAATCATTGAAAGATTCAACTCAATAGCATCTTTGAAAAGCCAAAGATGAGAACACTATTATGAGTCTAAGTTTTACAACATTACAAATAATTTATTTTGAATTTAAGTTTAGTGTCAACAACTTTAGAAAATGTTAAATTGAGTAGCTATGATTTTTTTCCTATCAAAGAACATTCGAGGTCACTCTATATAGGTTAAAAACATCCCTATGGAGACAGGATTGAAGGCATTTCTATCCTTCTCCTCCTCTCTAAGCAGTTCATTGTGCTTCTTTGAAGCATATTTCAGGTTACTAGGATACAAAAACAGAAAATTAATTTTCTTATTATGATAATGTCCTATGACTACAATATTATGCATTGACTCTCTTCTCATTTAAAATGGACTGTATCTTTTGAAAGATTTGACTATCAATTTCTTATTTTACAAAAGCAGGCATATTATCTACTAGAATTCCATTCATTGGGCAGATAAAATTGGAGTTTTACCAGTGCATTTTTAAATGACCTATCTTCATTGTCTAATCACTTTAGACAAAGATATTACAGTCCAACAAAATTGTACTTAGCAGTGATTCTACAGTGCTATTCTTAGTAATTCGCACTTAATCTTCCAGCCATTATGTATATGACAACCAGTAACCCAGAAAACTCTTGCTGACATTGAGGGAACATAATGAATGGAGAATAGCCCACTCCCAATCTATTCTCTTTTCAGAATCTGTGTACCCCTTCTTCACACATAACTCTCTTCCAGCTAAATGAAAGCATCAAATGCTAAAATGCATGTGTAGACCTAAAGAGAATAAAATTATAAGTAGACAATAGTTTAAATGGTCAATACTGTTCAAATAATATTGGATGAGACTTTTTTACAGAGTGGTATTAAAAGCTCTCTATTCCACTCCAGCTTCCCTAATCATCTTTAATTTTTCAGAATCTGTAAAAGAAATGTAGGCAGAAAATCCTTTCACTGTGCCTCAAACAGATCATAGTCATTTTTGCCTCTAAACCCTTATTTCTGAAATTCTCTCCAAAACAATGGATTTATTCTCAATTTCTGTATATCACCTCTGTATATTCTATTCACTCCTATCATATTTGATATCTTTCCTGATCCATTTCATAACTGGTACCTTTCATCAACCATTTCCCTATTAAATAGTATAAGAGAACAAGCATGAGCAAGTTTTTTGCTCCAGAAAAAAAAAAGAAAATGCTTTTCTGGAATATAAGGCTTGTAGCAAAAAACTTGCTCATTAAGAACAATGTCTTGCTTATCAAGGCTACTTCAGTACCCCGCCCCATACATCCCTTCCTTTCACATTTGACTGGCTGTCTAGTCTCATGATTGGTTAACTCAAAGAAAACAAATTAGAAACAAAGAAATCATGGGCACAGGAAGGAGTTCAAATAAAATTTAACATAAACTCAAGGTATGATATTAGTTCCATTTAGTTAGGCCCACTTCTAGCCATTCTTCAGCTATTGTAAAGGATAGATCATTTCTCATCTAGGGTCCTAATCAATCGAAAAGTACATTTATGTTTGATAAGTCATGGCCTTGTACTGTTTCCTTATTAGACGGTCATTTGCAGGATTGTTTGACAAAAAAAAATACATAACAGCATATAAGAATCTGAAGGTAATACATGTGAGTGTTGTGAATATTAAGAAAAGGATATGATCAGAGTTTATAATTTACTTTTAAGCCAAGAGTGAAGACTGCCCAAATTACAGCAAGAGACTAGATCCCATTCTCAACCTGAAGAGCCTCTAGTACATAATTTACCTGCCAGTATTTGTTTGCCAGATGTTGGAGAAATAATATGGACTCCAGAGAAGTCCATAAAGTGACAATATTAAATCTAGAGGTGCTTTGCTTTGAATGACCATTAATTGGCTTCATGACTTTCATAGGCAAGGAATTTATGGCCTTAGTGCCACCCTTTCCAAATAGGCTCTTTGAGCCTGAAGGGCAAGAATTATATTTCAGATTTTTTTTGTAGCCTTCCCAGTAATGCATAATGTGGCCACTCCATAGTATTCACTGAGTTCAGTTTAATTTCTCAGTGCTTATATCCAACACAAACTGTTTTTCTCTAGTAGCTTAACACTTCTCAAACTTCTTTCCTACAAAGACATTGCCTCTTCAAGTCCTTCCTTCTGTGTTAGGGAGAAAACATGAATTCAAATAAATTTGTAATGGAGAAGACAGAAAACCCGACCAGGAAAACAAGACTGTTCAAATAAGTCAGCACTAAGCTATGAAACTCCATCAAGCAGTTAAGAATAAATGTCACCCTCAGAGTGGAATGCTCTGTTCTCCTTGCCCTAAAAGGGAACTGCGTGGGAATTTTCATGTTGTGGCCACACAAATGGGTCAAAAATCAGCAGAGTCACCTAAGTGTAGTTGAACAAACCTGGTCATTTATTTTTAATATATTTACCATTACTTCATAAGTAAGTAGTTTGTAAGGGCTGGGGTATAGCTCAGTTGGTAGAGTCCAGCTCTGTGCTCACTGAGGCCCTGAGTTCCATCCCCAGCACCACAAAAATAGGAGAAGGATGTGGCAGCGCCCTCCCAAAACAATCAGCCATTGAAAACCCTATGAGGGTCATTATGAGTCAGGCCTGACTCCACAGCACCTAACAATGAGTAGTTTGTAAAGAAACACTGATACATTAAAAGGTATCAAGCAGAATCCAAAATCCACACCAGGTAACTGGCTCTGGACAGGTTATAATGGTGGAAAATCCAGCAAAAACATATCTGTGATTAACTGGTCATTTCTACAGAAATGTGACACCCCTGGAGTTAGATAGTGTTCTTTCTTATTTTATTTTAATAGCGTACTAGCAGCCAAAGATCCAAGAAAACAAAGCTATTTTAGTCACAATATTTCGGACTACTTCCAACTTGTCTATCAACCAAAGAATCTAAGCTGCCACGCCTTGTGTCAGACTTCTGGGGAAGACAGCAGAGAAATATCAGTGACTTTCTGTGCCTTTAACTTTATCACATTAGCCAAGAATAATTAGCAATAGTCTGAAAGGAAATGGATTTTTTTAAAGGCAACAATTCACACTTCAGCATTTATGCAAATTTGGGTAATTTAAATGTATGAGATGATTAAGAAAGAATCTTCTCTTTAATTCCCCAAGAGTGTGCATGTTCTTTTCTCCTTATGCAAATTTCTAGGATAGTCTGTTCTTTGATTCTTTTCTTAGACCACCACACTGCTTAAAAATAAAACACTGTAAATATGCATAATAGAATCAGAATCTTGCCTATGGCTTCATATGAGACGGTGTAAACACTTAGCAAGAGCAATATTCTAGCTATTTTGAAATTGTGACATGCTTACATGTAGAATGGTGATAGAGAAAAATATAAAAGCAAATATCTATGGAAACTCTTCAGAATAATTTGTCAAGACTGATAAATGTAGTGCCTGCATCTAAACTCTTAAGTGCCTTACTGCTTTGTGCCCTTGCATCAATTAACATTTAATTTGACTTTTTAACAACCTCACTTATCACTAGTTTTTTCATGCCTATGAAGCAAACAAATGTTAGCTTTTCAAAGCTGACAGTTTATGATTACTTATAACCAACACAATTTCAGGGTAATGCACTAAGAGATTAATGGACCACAGGGATGATGCAGCCACAGGGCTTGCTATAGAAAGAGGGATGAACTACAAGCATGGTGAATGCCTCTTCTGAATAAATGTGTTTGAAAACCAACTAAACTAATGTCAAGAGGGAAAATTTCATCTTCATTCTATTAATGGTCCTTTTCATTGTACATTTCACAGGAGATGGAAGAGCTTTGTAAAAAAATAAATAAATTTCCTAAATACCATATCTAATATTAGAAGTGAAATGAAAAAAAAAAGTGTCATGGAAAAGTTTGATTAAACGGTATAAAGAATCCAAAAATATTAGATTGAAGTTAATAAAACAATATCACTATTTTGTTTAAGGAGAAATCAAAAAAATTTAAATATATATCTATATATCTTTGGTGTTTGGGAAACACACAAGTATTAACTATATTAAATTGAAAAAGAAAGATTTCAGTAAGAAATTAGTTAATGGCTGATAAAAGTCATTCAACTGTTTTTCAAGGATGCTCAGGGCATTTTACGCTTCTAAAGGAAGTATTCACGGTCCTTCAAAGGACTGATACTTTCCAGTTCTCCTTCAAGGTTGACTGACATAAACTTCCAAAAAATATCAGTTGAACTAAGAGTTTCTACCATTCTAATTTCCAATCACTCAGCCTCTAGTGTTACCTTTCTAAACAAATGGGAGGAAGTGGCTACCACATGCAGCGAAATGTACTTCTGTATCAGTTCAGTTCTTCTTCTGATTGTTTTTAAGTAGGTGTCTATCCCAGAGTAGACTATAGACAGTGTGGCGTTCAATGAGTTTGCCCTTGTGGATAGTTCCTCCAAAGAATAAAAGCCCTGTTCAATCTTACACTGCAATCTCTTCTCTGAAGCAATAAACCAAAGCATATTACTGGAAGTCTAAGATAAACTGCGTTGAACCCCTTTAAGAGCATTTCTTTCCATTTCCTTCCATGAGTGTTGAGCTCAAAGGATCTGTCCTTAACAGTTAAAAAATTTTAGGAAGTTCATTACTGAGGCTTCGTGTCCAATTTCACTCATGATATTTTTATTCACACATATATTTTTTATGAAAAATGGCCTAAGGAAATTTTGAAAAGTTCCAAAATTTAAGAAAGATTTTTACTTTTCAGACTTTTCGTACATGAGTATGGATTGACTGCAGTCTCTATCAAAATACCAAACCATCATACTGCAGAGTTCCCTTTCATTGTCTAAAAAAATCTGCCATCTTGATTAGTTCATGAGGAAAGTAGAGCGCTGACTGAATATAACTCAAAGATATTTCCTTGAATAGATGACCAATGTCAAAAAGAGAAAAGATTTATATAGGTATTTGTATATCATACATACATTTTACATACATATGTATATACACATGTATACATAGATAATACCTATATAATATGTAACCATATAGTATACATTGAATTGCATTATTGAATTGCATTAATGAAGTTGATACCACATGTTCAAAATCTCCTTATCTTTCTATATCTATCCAATTAATATTAGCTTTTCAATGCCATTCCACTACCCTTTCTCTAAAACTTCCAGAGCTTTTTTACCAAGAAGGGTCAAATGATTACTAATCAGTTGTTTCTGTACATAGACAGATTTTTCTCAATCTTCATATTTTCTAAGAAAAAATTGAAATCCCTAATTTTATATGATGGTTCTCAGTTTTTACATCAGTAAGTGGATGGACTATGCTGTAAAAATATTCCTATCCCTTAATACAAATTTGCCTTCACTCCCAGAATAGGATTCTCACACAAGAAATACACACCATCAACTGGTACTAAGCAAAACCTCATCTCCATAAACAACCACCCCAAAATCACCACAACTTTGAGGAAAAGCAACAGATAGTACCAAACTCTACAAACAAAAATTCAGCTACTGAGGAAATTTTATTTCAGAAAAATAAATTCTCTGTTAAATACAATTGCTTAAGCATATTTAAGTATCAATAGAGATTTGACAAGGAAGAAAAAGGAGTAGATGAAGTGTGAGAATGAGGACAAGCAAATAAAGAAAAGGAAAAGAAGAGGCTGCTGTGAGAAAGAAGTGGGAAGAGTAATTCTTGGACATTTGATATCGTATTTTCAGGGTCAAGAGAAAAATAGACGGACTAAATGGTTGAGTTCTGCCATTGAAAACCCTATGAACAGCAGAGAAGCACTGACAACAGTGTTTCCCCGGTTGTGCACAGGGCCGCTATGAGTCGGATACCGACTCAGCAGCACCTAACAACAACCACAAATGATTGAGAAGTCAAAGCTAAATTATCAGAGGTGAAGTACCAAACACAGCATAATCATCAAACAATACAAAGAGATAAAAAGTTGGAAATTTTGTGAGAAAAAGTTTAGAGATGCTGAAAAACACTGGAATAAAATGAGTAGGGATTTCAGATAAGGTGTGCAAAGGAAAAGGAGAAGAACAAATAGATTCACCTAAAAAAGGAAAGAAAATTTCCCTACCCCCCCCAAAAAAAAGATTTCATACAGAAAAACATTTTATAAGTAACTAAGTGAAAGAAGTTTATCTAGTGAAATTTCTGATTTTAAAGGATAAAGAGAAAATTCTGTCACAATTCAGAAAAACAAACCAGGTTTTTCTTAAAATTGGCATCACATTCTTTAAAGGATACTAAAAAGAAAATAGAAGTATTTCATCAAATTTCAGTTGTAAGGAAAATGTAAAGACATTGATACAAACTCTTTTGAAATAATTCCTCAAGGAATTTCTCACTATTATACTTTGCTAGAATGAAAACTAAATACAAGAAAAACCAAAACATCATTCAAGAATATAGACATACAACATAAAAATATTAATATTTTAAGTTTTAACATTTTTAAGTAATAGGAAATTATTGCATTTGGAAAAAGATGAAAACGTGTATTTTGGCATTGATTAATGCCTGAAGCAATTTTTTAAAAGTTTTTACAACCTCAGCCTCTAAGCAGCAAAATCATGAAAACCCTCTCCAAATTATTCTAAAATTCAATGTGTTTTGAGGCAATTTGCACTGTAGGACTGAATCTTGGGGAAGAGACCTGAGATTTGGACATTAGCCTCAGACACCAATAGCTGAGTCATCTGGCAAAGACTTTCATTAGACCCAGCATGGGGGGATTTGGGGGTGTTTATTTTTTCCCATATAAGATTAAATGTCTTTAGCTACTTCCATTTTGCCACAGACCCCATCATTTCCTATTGCTTGCAATGATATAATGCACAGATTCGATTACCTGCCTGCCTCTTGCTGTAAAGGTTAGTTTGGTTGTTAGGTGCCCTCAAGTCAGGTCCAACACATAGATAGCAACCCTCAAAGGGTTCTCAATAGCTGATTGTTTTGGTATTGCTTCAGGAGTGGATCGTCCCGTCCTTCTCCCTCTTGCTATGAAAGACAGTTAAAGTCTGTTTCCCATCCAAGTCTTCTCTATCTTTTACTATATAGTATTTTTCTATTTAAGGGGGGAAGGGGGGAAACATAGAGGAGGGTAAGGGGTAACCTATATGAATAATGCTTATCAAATTGCATATATGAAAATTGTCACAAAGAAAAGCATGTCAAAATGAATCACATTATGATGTACATTAAAAATTTCTAATAAAAAAAAGTCAAATCCAAAAAAAAAAAAAAGCAAGAAAGACAGTTAAAGTCACAACAGTGGGTCAGATTTCCTAAGGGAAAAAGAGAAGGTGGGAGACTCCTGTGAGTATTTTTAATGAAGAGGCAGTGGAAGAGGAAAGAAAATCAGAAGGAAAGGTAGAAGAGGGAATAGGAGAAACTAGAAGAGGACTGTCGATAATTATGACAATTTGGATCAATGCCTATACATACAACTGTTGTTTTAATGCCGTGGAGTAGGGTCCAACTCATAACAACCCTATGTACAACACAAGGAAACACTTTCTGACAATGTGCCATGCCTGGCACTATATCGCTTCTCTGCTATTTTAGGGTTTTCAGTGATTGTCTTGGGAGTGGGCTGCCAGGTCCCATTTTTGAAGTGCTAAAGACCAAACACAGGGCCTCAGAGACCCCAGAAAGTACTCTACCAACTGACCTAAACCCCAGCCCACTATGTGCAACTAGAAACTTAAATTCGTCATTATCTTGTGGTTCTCAGTACCAGCACTAATCGGAAGGGTTGAAAGGGACACAGTTGATACTATCATATTTATGTATTACACAACAAGAATAAAAAAATTGCAAAGTCATACATTAAGTCCATGGAGAATCTTTGACTATATGCTTCCATCATGCAAATAAGATTTGTAAGTTTCTACCTTAAAGTGATTTAGCGAGGTGCAACTTGTGTCACCAATTCCATCCCTGCCCTTGATTGTAGCAATTGGGATACCTGGGGGTTGAACCTAGGGCTTTGCACAGACTTTTGCTCTACCACTGGGCTGCACCCACAGCCCATTCATTTTTCATTTTTCATCTTAAGACAGGGTCTGGCTAAGTTATACAGGTTGCCTCTGGCCTCAAACCTGAGAACCTCCTGCCTCCACTTTCCGAGTCTTCAGGATTACTGGTGTGCACCACCAGGCCCAGGTGAAGGCAAGATTCTTGAGGTCAAGAACTTACATGATTCACCTTTGTATCTATATTGCTTTGCATAATTCCTAGTACATAAGTAAAGATATTTATTGTGCTAAAGTAAATATTGGCTAAAAAGGACTAACGATTTTGAGTCTTAGGGCCTGAGTATGCAGTGATCAGGAAGCTATCACAGAAAGGATTCTGAAGAGGAAATAAATATTCAGCACTCCTCTTTCCACTTCAGGCTTCAGCCATCTGGAGGTGTAGACACTCATTTGCTTGCCTTCTTCCCCTTTTCTATATTGTTTCTACGTGTTTGATCCATATGAAGGCGCCAAATAATTCCCACTTTCCAAGGCTTACTCCAGGGGAGGGTATGTTTCCCCATTCTGGCCAATGAAATGTAAAAGAAAAATGCAGGGAATTTTGAGAAACATTTTCCTTCCTTTTAAGAGAGGCTGAAGAACAAAGCCTTTTTCCACTGTCCTTCCTTGCTGAATGTGACGATGGCATGTGTAGAGAGACAAGTGATCAGGAGGAGCCATAGCACCAACACTAAGAATCACAAGGCAGGTCCCTGGTAATGACACTGAGCCAGGTCCGGGAACAACAGGGAGATTCCCTAACTCCCACTTCTTGTTAGGCTAACAAGAAACATCCTTGTGTTTTAAGTCATTGTTGGTCATGTTTCCTGTTCTTTTTACCATCACAGTCTAATGAAATATTACACACTGCAGCAAAAACGTGTTGCCTACCAACAGCTATTCTCCTGTTCACTTCTTTGCCAGAAGAAAACACTTCCACTATGAGGCTAAAAGGGCTTGGATTTAGCTCAGTTGGTAGAGCGCTGCGCTACAGTCTCTGAGGTCCCGAGTTCAATTCCTAGCACCACAAAAGTGGGAGAAGGGCCTGGCAATCCACTCCCAAGGCAATTCCGAAACAGTCAGCCATTGAAAACCCTATGAGGGTTGCTATGAGTTGGATACCAACTCAACGGCACCTAACAACATGAGGCTAAAAGGGTCAGAGATTTGATTTCCCCTCTTCATTTGCTTAATAACAAGCATAAAATATCTTCCTACCTACCTGTTCTGTCACCCCTCAGGGAAATCTATAGGGACCTTTCTTATTAAGAATCTCTTCTTGCCAGGCACTGTGGGGCATGCCTATAATCCCAGTGACTCAGGAGGCTGAAGCAGGAGGATCACAAGTTCAAGGCCAGAGGCAGCCTGCACAACTTAGCCAGACCCTGTATCAAAATTAAAAAGGAGATAGAGGTACTACTTAGTTGAAGCACTTTTCTAGCATGCACAAGGCCCTAGGTTCAACTCCTAGTACAAAAAATATTTTTTTCTTGCTAAAACAGATGCATAAGGAGAAGCCTACATTCCCATCCTACATTTTATAGGATGCATGGAGAATATGAACCTGGAGCTGTAGCTGCCATTTTGTGGTCATGAGTAGAAATCTAACAGACTTGGAGAAAAGACAACCAAGAGACTTAATACCTTTAAGCAGTTGAACCAATGCTGAATCCCATGTCTTGCTTTATACTTGTGATTATATGAACAAAATAAAACCTTAAGTGAGCCACTCTTAGTTAAGCTTTTTTAAATAATAGATGAAAGAGTTTAATAGAAACATCTATCTAGTAGGGTAATTATGAGAATTCAGTGAGAAAATTCATATGAAATGCTTAATATAGTGTATATTACAAAATAGATGCTAAAAAAACTTAGCTAATGCTACTAGTTTTAGTAAATATACCATGTAATACCTGCTCAGAGGTCTTCCCCTCTCCTGATACAGTGAATCTCCCTATTTGGAGAAACTGCACTCTCTCTTTCCCACTTCAATCACATAATCTGATTGGGAACTGCCTTCTTCTAAACAGATCCAACTTTCCCGGTCACACTCTTGTTTTAGGAGTCATAAGTACCAAGTTGATCTCACCACTGTTTACATTCATTAGCCAAGAAATTGACACATACACATTCCCTCTAGAAACTCTAGGCACACATGGGTTGGGGCTCATGAGGAAAGGTTACCTGAGAGGACAAAACCAACACAGAGAGAAAAACAGGTAAGAGAAACTAAAAAGAGGCTGGATATATTCAAGGCCCTTGGGTTGCCATTTATCAGGTCCTGTAGCCACCTTGGGTATTGCCTTGCTGAAGTGTAGACATAGATCCTTCATTCTGGAAACTATGCTAGTATCCTCCTAGCATATTAGTGAGTTTTAGTCACTTGATCTCATTGGAATTCTGATTAACACATTGTTCTCTATATAAAATCTCCCTCACCTTTTACCAAATTAGTCAGTTATCAGCTGTATTCATTCAACTTATTCTCTACTCAGCATATACAATATGGCAGGCATTGTGATAAACACTATTGTTGTTAGATGCCATGGAGTTGAGTCCAACTTGTAGCAACTCTAGTACAACAGGAGAAACATTCCCCAACACTATGCCATGCCCAGCACTGTCAGTGCTTCTCTGCTATTCACAGGGTTTTCAGTAGCTGATTTTCTTGAGATTATTTCAGAAACACTACAGATATAAAGATGACAAAGACATACTTTTTACCCTCAAGTTGCTTATATTCTTCAGAAACATGTCAAAATTATCACCAAAGAGTGTATGGGAGTAGGTAAGAAGCCTATTTATTCTAGCCTAGGACAGGCACATAGGGACCAATGAATAATTCTATGGAATAACAATTAAATGGACTCTAAAAGGTAAATGGAATTTAGGTAGGGATATGTTAATCAGGGAAGTAATTGGATCAGGTGCATGTGATTGCCAAATCACAAGACTTGGTGACTGAACAAGGAGGTTAAGCAAACCTCACTTTGGAAACCTTGGTTGACTTTTGATTTCATCACTAACTTGGAAAATAGAGAAGGAGAAAGGAAGTAGCTTGTGGAGAGAAAAAAGAAGATAAATTAATAGACACAACGAGTTCCAAGTACCTTTGAGGCATTCAAAAGTGATAGTAGGGACTTTGATATATGGGCCGGAACTAAATTTTGCAAAAGCATCTTGGCCTAGAAATATATATTAAAGGCTGATCAGCATATAGATGACAATTGGAGCCATGAAAGTGAGTGACACTGTGAAAAGAGAATGTGGAGGACAGAGATCCAAAAATGGATCCCTGGGGAACACATCATGCTCTGAAAACTCATAGAGGAAGTTTGGAGAAGAGAGTGGCCAATAATTCATACCCAGGGAGGAAGAGGAAAGTTAGTACTAAAATATATCTTTTAAATTTAGCAATACCCTTGACAACAGCAGGTCTAGTTTGTAGTAATTACTTTTTTGAGAACATAAGTTATTAAGGTGGGGGGGAGATCCAGTAGTGGCTAAAGACTTTATTTTTATTGTTTATTTATTTCATATACAGAGACAGTTGAGCACATTTAGATGTTAAAATGGAAACCCATTAAAAAATAATAAAAGACAAGTGAAAGAAAACAGCACAGAAACTCAGGACAAATAAGATGACAACAGGACCAGATCAAGTTGGATCCAGCCATTACTGTACCCTAAACTTCCAACCGTCTAGATCAAACCCTACACTACTTGGTCCCCCAAATGCCTTCTCAATGACACCTCTCCTTCTGTACTGTCTGTTGCTCACCCTGGTATAGACACACTGGTCCGCCTTAGCTGTCCTCAAACATGCCAAGCACACTCCAACTCTGAGCTCAGGTACATTCTCTTTACTACTCTCAGATGTTCATGGTTCATTCCCTAACTTCCTTTAATTCTCTCCCCAAATGTCACCTTATCAGTAAGGACTTTTATGACCACTCTTTCATATTAAGTAACAATGATTTCCCTTTTCATAGCATCTCTAGCCCTCTTAACTTGCTTAATATTTTCCATAGCCTTTATCACTTCTTAGCTTATTATAAATCTGCTTGTTTGCTTATTGTCTATCTTCCTCCCCTAAAATATATGCTCCAAAATGTAAGTTAAGTTTATTTCCAATCCCTCATTTCCAGTGTATAAACAATAACTAGCAATCAATAGTAATCAAATAAATATTGGTTAAGCAAATGAATGAAGTAAGAAAAACATGGATCAGAAAATAAAAGTACATTAGAAGGGAGTGAAACCACAAGGGAATGAATGTCAGATGGGAAAGAAAAGTGTATAGAGTCCCAAGAGGAGACCTCCAGGAGATAAGAGGCTCAAAGTGGTATAGCCATAAGAGGTCATGGTTGGGATGTAGAGCATTCAGGTTTAAGACCTCAGAATGCACATCACCATCCAGAGAAGGCCCTAGAGTGTGCACACATGAAACATGGTAAAGGAAAAGCTCTTTGGAGTTCAGGAAAACAGAAAGTTCTTGTCCTAAGATGTTGGATGTGTCATGGGCATAGTACAGGAATTTTTCTGGAGGAATGACAAGAAATGCTTTGTAGAATCAGACAGTGAAGTGGATTAGGGATGTCTAGGGAAAGGTGGTGGTGGTGAGGGGGTGGAGGATGAAGGCAGCAATTGGTGGGGATGCAGATGTGTAGAGCAGACTTGAGGCAAGGCGAAGCTAGTTGGCCTGGAGTCTCTAGAAAAACCTGGTGATACCAACCCATAGAGAACCTATGAGACATGTAGGTTTTTGACCATGATAAGCTATTTAAAAGCTGTTTAGCTCAGTTGGTAGAGTGCTGTTCCACACTCTCTGAGGGCCCAGGTTCGATCCCCAGCAGGGCAAAAAAAAAAGGGGGGGGGGAGAAGGATGTGGCAATCCACTCCCAAAGCAATCCCCAAACAGACATTGAAAACCCCAGGAGGGCCACTATGAGTCAGACCCAACTCAACAGCACTAAAGGCAAGAAGAAGTTAGAAACAAAGGAAAGGCAAAATGAAGATGCCCTTGGAAAATGGAATCCAGAACGCTCCGTATGTAAAGAAGAGTCTAACTCTATTTTTGATGCTTGAATGCTGGCAGCTTTTAAGTCTCATTCTTCCCTTTTCTCTTATGACCCTCAGCTGGGCAAGCTGATACCATGAGCCTTCCTTTGACATTGATAGGAGATTCAAACCAGGTAAGCCCCTGCCCATGTGCTGGTACCCTCAGCCTGGCCCCATCTCCTAAACACAATTTTAAAAAAAAGAAAAAAGAAACCAAACTAGTTACTAGTCTCCTAGTTTGTTTTTCTGGCTTTCAAAAGCCATTTTCCAACCAGCATGAGAAACCTACCTTGTTCTCCAAAAAGCCTTCACTATCTAAGTAGTAAACCTTTTCATACACTATGTCTGTATGTATAGTGTGATCATCTTGACATTTCATCCAAGTGTTGAGTGGGGTCTATCTTATTTCTGTAGTGTGTCTGCAAAATCCAACTACAAAAGAGACTTTTCAGCAATACCCTCACGGATCTCATCAGGCAGAATTAGTCACTCCTTACCTTAGGCTTTCACTTCCATTTATTTTTATCTTCAGTTCTCACCAGAGACTAATATTTATTATAGGTGACTGCATATGTATCTATCAGTCTCATTAAGATTCTTAAGGACAAAATTTGTATTTTATTTACCTCTATATTCCCTGAACTTTATACAATAAATACTTAATAAATATTTGTTTTATTGAATTTTTCAGAAGGTACAAAGACAAACTGGCATTCCCTAGGAGTATTAAGAGTTTCAGTTGTGATCTGAAGTTTTAAAAACAGCTCCCTAAATGCACTCTGTCTCTCCTGGGCTTTCAGAGCTCAAATCATAACATAAAAACATCAAAGCATGATACAAAGACCACTTTAAAAAGATCAATTCATTCAAGCTACTTCCAGTCTCCTCATGGAATCCCTAAACAGAAGGCTTAGTTGAAGATCTCTGAAAGTTCATTCATTTTTTGTAAGAGCTTTGATAATGCTCATAACCCCAGTTTGGGATGGGAATCCACTCATATGTCTTACGCTATTTTTTAGGTAGTTACCCTAATCAAGCCTCATAGGCAGGTTGGACTCCCCCTGTGGAAATTAGATTGAGTTTAAATGCAGAATTATCTCAAAATTGATGAGCTTTTGATTGATGCCCCAGTTAAGGTTGACAATTGAAGTGGTTTCCTGCTTCTCTTTAGGAAGATAAATAGTTACAAAAATGACCTCATTAACTCTTTGATGCTAATCATTGGAATTTCTCTATAGTTTATGCCTAAACTTAAGACCTACAAAAGAAAAATTATTACTCCATTATGTATATATACTCCAGATTTTTATCTAGTCCTGTTTCACTGCCATACCTGTAGGCAGTGCTGTAAATATTAAATTATATGGTCAATGACATAAGAGGAGATTAAGAAAAAAAAAAAATCTCCATCATGATGAATGCAGCCTTCACCAAAACCAGGACTTCCAGCATCTGAAGATTTCCTCCTTCTTCTGTTTATTTCATCTCAGGATGGCAACAGACTTTGCCCTCTGTTCTCTCATTTCTCTTCAGTCTGGATAATTGAATCACCACAACACAACGCTGAAGGAAGGGGTACATTATGAGCCACCAGAAAAGAAGAACGATCAAAAATAAATGCGATTTGGAGACTGTGTTAGTCACACTGTTTGTTGCTGTGGCAAAATATTTGAGAAAACCATTAAGAGGAGGGACGATTTATTTTGGCTCCACATTTCAGAGACTTGGGCCATAGACTTTGGCTTTTTTTATTCTGGGCCAGTGGTGAGGCAAAACATCACGGCAGTAGTAGCCGTGGCAGGTGCTACTCCCCTCCTGGCTGACAAGAAGCAGAGAAAGTGACAGAGAAGGGCCTGAGACCAGATAAAACTCCCAAAGACATGCCCCCAGTGACCTACTTCTTCCCTCCAGGCACCGCCTCCTAGGGTTTCTGGAGCCTCCCCAAATAGTGCCACCAGCTGAGGACCAATCCTTTGATACACGAGCCATTTGGGAGGACACCTTGCATGTAAACCATAGCAGGGAGTAAAAATATATGTCTTAGAGTTTACTTCACTTAGCCACAAGAACAGGAGATGGGACTAGAAATCTAAACTAAATACTGCAACTGAGTTTATTATAGTCAACACTACAAATATTTTGCTTCATCAAGGTTAAATTACTGTAACTGTTCTCTATATTTTCATTCACTTTCTAATGTTTTACAAATAAAAATGTCACTCATTTTGCTTTTTTGAAAGGAAGGTGTGGAGGTTGATAATGACTGCACAAGAATTCTCATAGAGAGCCATGCACCACAGCATACACCTGTAATCCCAGCAACTTGGAAGTCTGAGGCAGGAGGACGGCAAGTTCGGAGGAAAGACAGCCCGTGCAATTTAGGGAGAGCATGTGTCACAATTAAAAAGAAAAAGGGGTTGTTGGATGCAAGTAAGTAGGAGAACATTTTCTAGAATACACAAAACCCTGGGTTCAATCCTCAGTGTTTCAAAAAAAACAAAAAAGGAAGGAAGGGAGGGAGGAAAGTAGAGAGAAAGGGAGAAAAGGAAAAAAGAGAAAAAGAAAGAATTATCATACACCATATATCATCCTCAATTTCCTCACTTATGAAATCATACCAATAAGAGCACTACCTAAGAAAGGGCCAGGAATGATCTCAGGTGATTTAAGTGCATATGAAAGTACTTGTTAAATGCAAAAATTACTAAATCAATATTTGTTATGTAGAACACACACTAAGTAGATTGTCCTTAGACGTCTGGATTCTTGGAAGTGTGACTGGGAATAAAGGAGAGAATTTGGAAGTAGGATTATAAAGTTTTGGGTCCTTTCAAACTTCATTCTAACAGTAAATGTACACAAGGAATTTGGAAGTATTCCTGGTGGTGAGATAGCAAAAATCTAGTTACCTCCTGCAGTCATAATTCATGGACCTACCACCAATGCTCAAGAGCAGAGGGGCAGTATGCCTTTTCCCTGTTCTGACAACTGTTGCTATGTGTTTTCAGGACTGTTGATTGGTGCTTCTCACCCCAAGAACCATTATTCCAGATGAGCCAACACTTTTAGTGACATACTCTTCTTAAAGAAGGCAAAAGGAGTCAAGATGATACTTTTGTTTTCAATTCAGATTATGGGATTGAATAGAGTATGTTAAACAAATGTGTTGAACTGAAGTTGTATTTAAGATTTTATTCAACTTGGCAAATGCCTTGCCTAATGTAAAATAGAGCAGTTCTAAGAAATACCAGTGAGGATTGTTTCCACAAAAATACTTAACTTGCTTTGGGCAACAGTTAAAGAATTCATAGAAGTAGTAGAATTATGCTTTAATGGACCATGGAGAATATCAAAATTGTTTTGTTGCATTAGGATTTCACTTAAGCAGGGAATGATAACTGCTAGTATAAAGAAAGGCAGGATGTTCTGGAGTTTGGATTGTTTTTCTTTTTTATTTTGTTAAAATATAGGTAGCCTGCAGGCATACCACTGTGGCTTCTGATCCCATCAGATCTTGGAAGCTAAGCAGGGTGAGGCCTGGTTAGTATTTGGGTGGGAGACCACCTAGGAAAAGTAGGTGCTGTAGGCTTGGGAGATGGACCCAGCTACTCACTCCCTGAAAAATGAATCCACCATTAAAAACCCTATGAACAGCAAAGAAGTACTAACAATAGTGTTTCACTTGTTGTACATAGGATCACTATGAGTCAGACACCTAACAAAAACAACAACAAAACATATGGGACAAATTCTTTCCCAGTCCCATTCTCCCCTTTGCCACCATATACACTTCAGAAAGTCTTTATAATATAATACTGTTAAGATCCCAATATCATTATTTTAAAAAGAAGCCCTCACACAGAATTTCTGCCAAATGAAACCTTGCCATCCTTTAGGTCCCTTCCAATTGCCTCTTCCTTTGTGATGTCTTCCTCAAGATGTGTTAAAATTAATCTCACCTTTCTCTGTGTCCTACAGAATCTACCTTAAAAATCTACTGTATCAATTTTCACTATGCTCCAGACTAGAAAGTCCACCCATGCCTTCATTCAATAAATGTATATTGAGTAGAGCCTACTGTGTGGCTAGCATTGTTCAGCATGTTCAATATCAAGGACAGAATAACAAAAAACATGCTTTCTGCTCTCATCAAGCTCACATTCTAATGGGGAAGAATGGATAATCAAAAATAAATATATAGTACAACAGATGGTAGGAAGTATCCAGGGCAGGAGGAAGCAGAAGGACTTATTCTATGTACTCAGGAAGTTCTTCCACACTGGCAGTTTTGTGACCTGAGACCATCTCATTCTTCTTCTCAGCCCTGGTCAGCTAACACCATAGTTGGCATTGTGTATAATGAATTTGTATTTGGCTGAACTTGATTTTGCTAATGAAAACAACATTTTAGACACAATACCCCAACTTGTTGCTTCAGTTGCTTCTTCTGAAAAGGAAATTATCAATATTTATTTACATGTTATTCAGAAGATGAAATGAGATATTTATAAGACATTGCTCTGTGGTAGACAATAAACAGGCTCTGAGGTGCCATTGTTGTGGTTTTTAAGAATTATTTCCAAAAATCTGGTATTAGTTGACTCTGATATGAACATGACCTGGTGAAGGCATTCATTTTAGAGACTCTATTGAAAATTTTTAATAGAATTCAGTAAAATATTGTTACTTTGGGCCACCTATGGAGATATGCAAATGACTTATTATATCAAACTAGACATTTTTATGGTATTCATTAAAACCAGGTTCTACTAAGAAAATATTTAAACTTTTCTAATAGGTTTAAGCACAACAAAAGATCAAAAAATTACTTTTGGGGAGAGTAATTTAAAAAGTAATCACCAATCTCAGGAGTAGCTAGAGATTTTCACATAAATAGTAATAGAAAACCCATCCACCCCATCTCAAGGTCTACGATGCAAGGACCTTAAAAATCTTATAGGCCAGCTCTTTGTTTTATAAATGAGTCTGATAGAGGAGGAGTGACCTGCCTACTGTATCACATAGAGTAGGGAAAGAAAGCACTAAGCTTCAACTTCCAGCAGTCCCTTTCAAAGAAAAGGGAAAAAAAGCTGTTTTCCTCCCTTCTGACTAGAAAGCAATCCATTGCTTCACCAAAGAAAATTATTTTTTCAATCTGCCACATTCTAAGACTTTTCTGAACAACACACATGTATGCCTCTATAATTTGCTGCATTGGGATAAACATATGGCATTACAGAATGATGTTGTCATTACTTACGTGCCTGTTTATGGATTTAAAGGTTTCCCTTGAACTTCATTCTTACATGTCAAGCTTGATGAAACATTTTCTTAGCCAGCTCTTTCTGCAGTGATCTGGCAGATGTCAATCAATGCCAAATACTCTTTATTACGCAACATTGCTAAACCCTGCCTCCCCAAAAGATCAGAATATGGGCACTAAAGGGTATAGGCTTTGTTTTCACATAATAGAGTCTTAAGGAGGAGCAGAGAGTCTGATGGAGTTTAACATAGACGCTGAATCACAGAGGAAAGAATCCAATCAAATGCCCACAAAAGAAAAGTATGTGAACAGTGGGGGAAGCAATGACCTGCCAAAAACGCCATAACTACCCTGACAGCAGAGCTTTCATCCTTACCCTGGAGAAATGCAATGCCCCATTACAGGAGCAGGAAGCAGACATCTTGAAGGGAAACTCTGCAACCAGCCAAGACACACTGATGAGACATTTCTGGAATCATCACTGCACACGTGACACCCAAGACGTTAGAGCTCCTTCCTTTGCTAAGTTGTTTGGGAGTTTTATAATGAGAAAATATGAGAAATCACAAAAGTAATAAGGCTTGTTCTCATATATCTGTGAGAGGAATAAAATAAGGCCTCTTTATGAAATTGCTCCTTTATGATATTTCCCTTTCAAAAATACCAAAGAACCTCTTCAAAGATATTAGTTTGGCAAAGGTTAACTTGCATTTATGCTGCCATAAGTGAAACGAAAGGTATTTTGTGATAACAATACTAGGAAAAATTACAAGTTACAAAAGAAATATGGGTAATAATAACCTATAGTCCTATAGTCTCAGCATCTTTACCACTACCATCCCGGCCTGGCTACCATCATCAATTACTTCATTTCCTGACTAAGATCCATGCTCATTTTCCTTGGTTCCAACCTTGCCCTGCATGTGGATTGAGTTTTTAAGTGTAAATCAGACTATATCTTTTCTGCTTTTTTTCCCTCCTCTTGGATGACCAGTCAATCCTGCTACGCTGACAGACCCATCCTTGCCTGTCTTTCTCATTCCCATCCTTCTCTCTTGCTCACTACAATCCTGACACCCTGGGATCTCCACAATTCATATATGCGAAGTTCCTTCCCATCCCAGGGCCTTTGTCCTTGCTATTTTTTCTGCCTAGAACACTCTTCTCCCAGGTCTTTGTTGTTGCTGTTGTAGTTAGGTGCCATCTAGACATGTCTGACTCACAGTAACCCTATGTACAATAGACCAAAACACTATCTGACACTGTGCCATGCACACGATCTTTTTATGCTTAAGCCCAATGTTGCAGTCACTGTGCTTCTTCTCATCTTCAGTTATGTCACACAGCAAAAGGAGGTCCCAGGGGCTTTATTCCATTCTCATCAATAAGTTCTACTCTACTTTGAAGAGATAACTCTTCCTCAGTTATCTTTTGAATGGCTTCCAGCCTGGGAGGGGAGGGTCATTATCCAGCAATATATTTGGTAGTGCTTCCCTCCTGTTCATAGGTTTTTCAATGGCTAATTGTTTCAGGAGTGGGCTGCCAGGTCCTTCTCCCAAGTCTGTCTTAGTCTGGAAGCTCAGCGGAAACCTGTCCACCATGGCTGGCCTTGCTGGTATCTGAAATACCTGTGGCATAGCTTTCAGCACCTCTCTAATTCTCCTTATTCCAGTTTCTACACAAATGGACCCTCTTCAGAAAGACCTTTCTTCCTCACCTGTCCACCCTGTAACCTTCTCTCAGTCTCTGTCCCTCACCCTGGCTTTACCATCTCACCTAGGCATCTCACCTCCATTGCGCTCATCACTGTCTGATGTTATATTAGGTAAGCCTTGGCTCATTTGTTTATTGCTGTTATGGTTTAGTTCCAAAATGTCTCCCAAAAGCTCAAATTTTGAAGGTTTAGTCCTCAGCCAATGGTGCTACTGGGAGGAGGTAGAAACTTTAAGAAGGGATTGGGGATGTGCACTTAAAGGGGATATTCAGATCCCAATCCCTTTCTCTCTCCCTTTGGCTTCCTGCTATCATGATGTGAACAATGTCACTCAACCACACATTCTCAGCCATGATGTCTGGCCTTGCCACAGGCCCAAAGTGATGGATCTAAGCAAATATGGACTGAAATCTCCAAGTCTGTGAGCCAAAATCATTCTCCCTTTTAGGTTGTTTATGTTGGGTATTTTGTCACAGCAACAGAAGGCTAACACGAGCATCAGGGACTCTCTGTCCAAAGTAGAGGATAATGTCTGGCATGTAATAGACACTCTGTAAATAGTTACAGAATGAATCAATGAACAAAAATAATAATTTAGTATATATCTGTTGTGAACTGGCTGATTTATTTATACTATTTTTAATACACACACACAAAAGAATAAGGCTTACAAGATAAATACTATCCCTATTTTCTTATTTAGGGAGAAAAGAGTTCAGAGAGGTTGAATAATTTTCCCAAAGTTATGCAGATAATAAATGGCTGAACTAGGATTGAAATCCCAATCTATCTGACTCCAAAATCTATTTTCTGTCTATATACAACATAACATTAGAATATACCAATAAAGTTAATACTAATACTAGAAAATATTTATATGGTATTTCCCAAGTGCTAGGCACATTTATAACTACATATATATATATATATATATATATATATATATATATATATATTCATTTGTATTCATACATTCATATATATATTCATTGTTGTTGTTAGGTGCCATCAAGTCAGGATCTGACTCATAGCAACCCCGAGTACAATAGGCAAAACACTATTGTCAGTGCTTCTCTGTTGTACATAGGGTTTTCAATGGTGGATTGATTTTTGAGAGTGGGTTGCTGGGTCTGACTCCCAAGCCTGGTGTTCCCAGGCTGTCTCCCATCCCAGTACTAACCAGCCCTGACCCTGCTTAGCTTCCGAGATCTGACGGGATCGGATGCCACTGGGATACAGCTGCAGACCATATATATTCATATCTTCATATGTATAATCTCATTTAGTTCTCATGAAAACCCCATGGTACTTGTTCTTTTATCTCTTCTCATAGATAAGGAGGTTGAGGCTCAGAGAGGGTAAGTCATTTTCCTAAGATAACAAAGCTAGAAAGTGGAAGAACTGGGATTCAAGCCTAGCCCACCTGGACTTAGAATGTATGCTTCTAATTTCTCTAGTTTATAAGAGATCAGATAGATTCTTTGTGTCATTTCAAAGTGAGATAAGTGCGGTACAAATGGCATCACTGTCCCCATGAGGCTCCCACAGCAGCAGCACTGCCCCACCCAGAATATCCCAAAACCCAGAACACACACAAAAGCTGGGACTACCTGGAGAGGGATGTGGTCTACCTGCTGGACATCAAAAAGTTATGGGTAATAAGTAGTGTATTCCACTTTGTCTGTCAGCTTGTCATGCCATGGGGGCTTGAGTGTTGCTGTGATGCTGAAAGCTATGCCGCTGGAATTTCAAATACCAGCAGGGCCATCCATGGTGGACAGGTTTCAGCTGAAATTCCAGATTAAGACAGACTAGGGAGAAGGATCTAGCAGCCCACTCCTGAAACAATTAGCTACTGAAAACCTTATGAATACCAGAGAAGTACTGTCAAACATAGTGCTGGAAAATAACCCCTCAGGCTGGAAGTTTTTCAAGAAATGACTGGGGAAGAGTTGTCTCCTCACAAAATGAGAATGGAGCAAAGCCCCTAGGAGCTCCTTTTGCTGATGTTTGTTGTTGTTGTTGGGTGCCATCGAGTCAGTATCTGACTTGTACTGACCCTCTTAGGGTTTTCAATGGCTGACTGTTTCAGGATTGTCTTGGGAGTGGATTGTCAGGTCCTTCTCCCATTTTTGCAGTGCTGAGAATTAAACTTGGGACCTCGGAGACTGCAGCACAGCGCTCTGCCAACTGAGCTAAATCCCAGCCCTTTGCTGATGTGGCATGACTCAAAATGAGGAGAAACATAGTAGCTACAACAATGGGCTCAAACATAAAAAGATTGATCATGCGTATGGCACAGTGCTGCATAGTGCTTCATTCTGCTATATTTATGGTCACTATGAGCCTGATCCAACTTGTAAGCACCAAACAACAATAAGTAATATTTTGTAAAGCATGTCAATTTATAATTTATAAGACACTTTGGCAAAAAATGTCCCAACTAATTTTTAAAGGTATTTATTTTAGACAAAATTGTAGTGCCAGCCAACCTACTTCATGTCAAATTGCTTTAAATGAAATTATTGTATGCTTAGTTACTGGGTTCCATATCCATTTTCAAGATGAGGAAATTGAGGATCAGAGAAGTTAGTGGGCGAATATCAAATGTCTTCAAGACTCAGGTCTAGATTATTTGTTCCAAAACAACAGTGTCTAAAGAGAGAAAATTTGTAAGAAAGAACTATCCAACTGCCATGTGGGTACCATCTTTAGAAGCCCTGCTTTCAACGTTGGCACTCAACCAATGTCTGGGAACTTGATTTTTGGAACATTCACTAAGTGGTAAGGTTTGACTGCTATGGCCACTTTCTTAGACTACACAGATATTTTTTATGGTGAAAATCTACTTTCTGTCTTAACACCTAGACTATTGTTGAGCATGGGTGCCTTTGGGATCCGCCCCTAGTGAAAACCCTAAACCTTGAGTCACAAACAGTTTTACTTGGGCAGATATATTCCACACATTTGGGTGCATCGTCACCGCTACAGAGACACTGTGCTGTGGGCAACTTCTCACAGGACAGAAAGAGAATAGGAAACCTACCTGTGGATTTCTCCAGACACTGCCTGAGCAATGGGTGTTTCCCCCCACTGATTAGCCATGTATCTTTACAAGACTGCTGTAATAAACCTTCACTCTGAGTATGAAGCTGAACTCTCTGCATCCTTCTAGCAAATCATCAAATGTGCAGGTGCCTTGGGGGCCCTTAAGATGGAAGGCAGTATATGAGAGGAACCCTGGACTCAGGTAATGGAGACAGATCAGAGTGAAGGTGTCTCTGTAGGTATGTCTGGGAGACAAAAAGATTCACTGAGGTTGCCTAAGATTGCACAATTCACATCCAAAGTAGGAAGCCTGCCTCTCATATGGAATTTACTAATGCAAATCATAAGGCTGTGTGTACCTTAACAAAGAATTTTTAGCACTTGTTCATCATCAGGCAAAACAGGGAAAGAAGCTACCAGAGCAATTGAAGTATAAACCCCAACATTTTCAAGAGAGTTAAAATTGTAGGCAGGAATTTGGCTTTTCTTGGATACAACTCTGCATACTGATTAGCCACCCAAAAAGGTAAATTTATTCAAAGCTACCTCCCTAAAACAAATGTCATCTTCTCCTAGAGAGTAAAATAGTGTAGAACTATATAGAGAGTTCATCATTTAGAACTCCTTTTTCAGGAATATTTCTCTTCACACTCCTTTGTGTTAGATGTATTTGCAACCTGGGTGGTCACTGAACCTCACTTCAAAAGTGATGTCTCCCTATTTCCTTGGATCTTACACATTGTGCAGTCTCTGCATGAATTGTATAATGTCTTCATGCACTTATGGTTTCTGTTGCATAATCTCCTTCACAGATATCTACTTCATGGTAAATTTACTTTGTTGTGGTTGTTATTAAGTGCCATCAAGTCGGTGTCTGACTCACAGTGACCCTATCTACAACAGATGAAACACTATTGTGCTTCTCTGCTATTCACAGAGTTTTCAATGGCTGATTGATTTTTGGGAGTCGGTTGTCAGGTTCTTCTCCCAAGCCTACAGCACCTGGTGTTCCCAGGTGGTCTCCCATCCAAATAGTAATCAGAGCCGACCCTGCTAAGCTTCCTAGATCTGACGGGATTGGACGCCACAGTGGTATGGCTGCAGATCCTCAGTGTTTTAATTAGTCAGGATCATTTCTAGTCCAAAATACATTGGCTTTTTAAGATTATTATTACTATTATTTTGACTAAGTCTGAGTCTCCCTTTGTTGCGTAGGCTAGCCTTGAACTTGAACTTATCAGTCTCATGCCTCAGCCTTCCACGTAGCAGGCATGATAGGCATTTGCTACCATACTAGGCTTGCCTCAGCTTTCTTTTAGCACTTTCCCTCTAGTTCTTCAGAAAGACACTGACCTCCCCATTAAACACACACACACACACACACACACACACACACACACACACACACGTATAAATACCTTTCTATCTGGAGAGATTTGGAATCAGAAAGCACATAAATAGAGCAGGCATCCCCTATCCCCCATGGCTAATAGAGACTTGATTGGAATTAGAAGGGTGACTTTTGTAACAAATGAAAGATCCAGTAGCCCAACACTTTGTCATAGTATTTATAGGGCAGGCCTAACCTCATGCCAACAGGAGAAAGATGCTGCTCATATGCTCATATTGAAAAAATGTGCTATCTCTTTAGGCAGCTGGAAGGAGAAGTAACTGTCATTAAGAGCCACACCACCCTTTGACAACTGGACTAAAGCCTACTAACACCTCTCCATTCTGCATTTGGTGTCATAAAATTCAATTATAAAAGGACTATTAAGGTCTTATATTTGCAAATGACTATAATATTCAGAAAGAGACAGGACCAACTCCTTCAGTGTGAAGTGGAACTTCCAGAGAGATGGCAAGGTATCAGACTCCATGAGTCTAAAATCAAGGCTCCTAGGGAAAGGAAGGACAACTGAGAGGGAAATCCAAACAGAGGACATCACATGGCTCACACCCCCGTAAAATGTCTATGTCAAAGCCCTTACTTCCCATTCTGCATCTCCAGCCCAGTGCTGTGCTGGTGGCTCCAAGGAGTGCCAGTGAGTCAGGAGATAATTTGCAAAGAAAGTCTGAGCCTTTCCCAACCATCTCGTAAAGACTTTATAGGCGAGGATGGGAAGGAATTTTCCCCACTGAGATAACCAAAAGGTACCACCATAACAGCAGAATCTCCAGTGGCAGCCAGAACCCCTCCTGGAACACAGGAGACAACCAGATAAGTCTTCCCACACTAGAATTTTCTTGAAGTGAGCAAACATTTCTTCTTTATTGGACCATTTTTCTCCCCAGGCAAGGTACTTGTTTAAACATGCATTTCCGAATGAATGAAGGAGAGTTGATTCCTCGTGTAAAATGCTACTATCTCTACCTCTATATTGGCTTGTTATAGATGTACACATTTTGTAAATACTCAGTGAGATTTTTTCTAAATTCTCTGCCCACACACAATCTCTGCCTCTGTGGAATGCATGCTATCTTGATGGTACTTATTTATACATGTTTAAAATAAAGACATCCATTTATTTTATTCCTATCCTTTTCCTCATCCCACTTCATCCCAAACCTCCCTAACTATAAGGCCCTCAAAGATCATAGACATCTTTTGCCTTTTTGCTCTTCTGTTATGGAGTAGAGCTGAATGTCTTACATACAAAGAATTGAGATTATTTAATTTGATTGGATACTTGTACAAAATGGTCTGCTGGTTATTTTCCCATTTCCACATCTCACAAGACAGAGTGATCTTTAAATATCATCACTATACCCACCCCTCATTTTATTGTGTAAAACAAGCAATTATTGATATATTCATTAGGCATATTGTATGATGGTATCAAATTGCATGTATTTCTATTCTTTTCCACTTACAGCTAAAATCTCTTCATTTATGAATATTTTTGCTGTTTTTGGAGAGACATATTTCTCCCATCCCAAGCTGGATGGATATGCTTACATCTACTTGCCTGATATTAGACATCAGGTTGAACTGGGTATACTCAGTGGGAAACCTGCGGATAAAGGTTGCCTCACTGGATGACTCATTAATCCACACCGGACAAAACACTTCTGACTTCTCATTTGTAAAATGAGATTTTAAAACCTTCATCATTATTTATTAAGCATCCACTATACCCTGGGAACCTAATAAAAGAGATGGCATTCAGAGAGCTTAAAAATAAGACCTCTGCAGGAAGGGCACCTCATGGGAACTCTCACCCAGGTCACTCCATTTCCAGCGCTTTACATATTAAAAGGCACCAAGCTTACAAGGGTTCAGATGCACAATTTTTAAGAAGGACAGCAAATGGTTCCTAGGAGGGAAGTATGTCCCAGTGGCAGAGAAGTACTGGGATTAGAGACCTCACAGCTGGAGCAGTCTAATAAAGAGGGACAGAGGAAGATACTAACCGCTGTTGGTTCAGACTATTAAAAGTTTTGCAGGAAGGATAAGGCCTTTTCTTTAGCAGTGATAGGAAGAAGTTGTACACATTAAGATAAACACTCTAAACACTTTCTGTATTCCTTATAAAAAGGAATCATTTTACATATAACACCAAGTAAAATAACCATTAACTCTTCATTCAAGCCACAAAAATCCCACCCAAAACAAATCATGACCAGAGACCTAAAGAGGCATATTAAAACATAAATTTTCATTTGTCATTTTTCACTCCAGGCAATGAGGCAGATTCTTTCCTCTCTTAACATTATCCTGTTCAAATAAACACAGAAAATAGCAGCTGTATTACAAAATTGATTTAAAAAAAAAAAACTCTTTTAAAATTGAGAATTGGTTGGCCTGGCATGGCAGCGCACACCTGTAATCCCAGTGACTCGGGAGGCAGAGGCAGGAGAATCGCAAGTTTGAGACCAGAGACAGTCTGTGTAATTTAGACCCTGTCTCAAAAAGTAAAAACATGGGCTAGGGGTGCAGTTCAGTGGTCCAGCACTTGCAAAGCATGCAAGCTCGAGTCCCTGAGTTCAACCCCTAGTACAGCACACACACACACACACACAAAATTGAGAGTTGAGTTTTATTTTTGACCCTATTCCCTTTGTCCCTTTTTATTCATCTAAATGGGATGTTTTTACTTTCCTTTGCTCTGACATTAGTAAATTAAACCTAAAGTAAATATTTTCCCATAACACCAGCAATAAAAGCATCAAATAATTCTAATAGGCATCCATGGTAAAATAATTTTTTAATTTACAGTTCTTTTTTTCAGTTTCCTTTTCAACTTACAGCTTAAAGAAGTATCCATTATTCTTATTATTTCTACCCTATTTTGTGCATTGATTAGAGTTTAAGGGAAACCTGGTGATCATATAATCCAATTTATTCACTTTACAGATAAGAAAGCCTGCAGCCATAGCCCTGTGGCATCTGATCCCGTCAGATCTCGGAAGTTAGGCAGGGTCGGACCTGGTTAGTACCTGGATGGGAGACCGCCTGGGAACATCAGAAGCTATAGGCTTGGGAGAAGGACCTGGCAACCCCCTCCCAAAAATCAATCTGCCATTGAAAACCCTATGAACAGCAGAGAAGCACTGACAATAGTGGCTCCCCTGTTGTACAGAGGGTCACTATGAGTTGGATACTGACTTGAAGGCACCTAACAACAACAACAACTATGACTAGAAGCACCCATATAAAGATGTTGGAATGATTTGGAATGTGCCAGTGAAACTTCACGTTGAAAGTTTGCCTCTATACTCCATACTTTATATGCAATAGTTAGGGTTTCCTGGGGGAAAATATCTCTTACTAAGAAATTAATTCCCATGATCAAAGTCTAGCTCCAAAGAATTTGAGATCACAGGTATGCAAGAAATTCAACTTAGGTAAATAATTTCCTGTTAATTATATCTTAAATATATTTACACATTTATAGAAAAAATTAATTTTCAGTTAAAACTCTAAGAAAGTACATGTTGTTTGCAAAACACAGCTTTAGATGGATTCTTTTCCTATTTTGTCAAATATAATTTGCAGCTGTGCATAAACAAATTTTCCGATTGCAATACAAAATCTAAATTTTTCATTTCCTCAAAATTCATCATGTATGGAGAAAACAGCTAAAAAGAGATATATTCAAAAGATGCAATTTTCTATTTTGTTTTTATAATACTTTTCTCAAAATGAAGCATCTTATGTCCCTTAAGAATTAGCACTAACTTTAGAAAGGAATTGTTTTACTATTGAGTGGTGAAATGGTGCTCCAGAAAGAAACAAAGTCATCTGATAAGTCTGACAAAAGTACATTACAATTACCATTAAAATAGCATTAAAAACATATAAATGTATGTATGTATGTATATGTGTGTGTGTGCGTGTGTGTGTGTGTGTGTATGAGCCAGGCACTGTGGCACACTCCTGTAATCCCAGCAGCAACTCTGCAGGAGGAGGCAAGAGAACCACAAGCTCGAAGCCAGACGCACAGCCTACATAACTTTGCAAGACCCTGTCTCAAGATAAAAAGTAGATAAAATAAAAAGGATTGAGAGGGGTGCTACTCAGTGGTAGAACACTTGCAAAGTATGTACAATGCCTTGGGTTCAATCCCCCAGTACTGAAAAAATATTTTTTTTTTTTTTGCTTTTAGGTGGTATAAATGTTTTCTTGCTTATTATTATTTCTAGTTTTATTTTTAAGTCAATGGGAAAATAGTCCATTATTAACCATCATTGAAAAAGGGAAGCATTTGTTTATGAAAATAATACTTCAAATGAAAGTAAAAGATTGCTTAGCCTTGGTAGTATACAATATTGGTATACATTAAATATAAATTAATAAATCTTTACAGAAACCAATCTGAAAATTTAAAGACTATAAGCCTCTCAAAGGCAGTTTATGCCTACCAAGTTCATGCTGATGGTTTCAAGATCTGGTCTCAGTACCTGATACACAGTAAGTACTTAATAAAAATGTCTCAATGAATGTGAAAGGATTAATACCTTATGTATTCATCAGGATTCTCAATAACTATCAGCAAAATATACTGAGGCAAGTATAAACAGAAACCAGTATTAGATGACATTAGATAAACCCCACAACTCCCAAGAGAGCCAGAAGATAAAGCTCCAAGGTGCTGAGGCCAGAAAAAAATTCCCAAAACTAAGAATGGTGCTATTCTAGGGGAAAAGTACTTCATCACTGCCACTGAGCATAAAAACTGTGGTTGGCACTGTTTACTCTGAACTAGACTGGTCTTTGAATTTGTGCCTCAAAACTATGATCTCTTTCTTGTTATTCCTCACCAATACAGTCAACAGCAACCAAAATGCAGAGCCCACATCTTGCTTACTACTTCCCTGATCCTATAGTCTTTACACACACAATCTGCTTCCCAGGTGGGGGTTTTCACAAATATTTTCATCCTAAAGATGATATGTCAGTATGCTTCCAGCTTCAATTTTCTTATCATCAATCAACCATTAAACCAATAGTATATCATTTATGTTTTTGTTATAGAAGTACCCAATTTTAGGTGTAAATTTCTGTACCAGCCAGGCTAGTCTGTTATAACCATCACCACCCCCAAAGAAATTTCAAAAATAACAGCCAGTGAACACAACAGAAATTCATTTCTCATTCTTACTACATGTCCAATTTGGGTCAGCCTCGAGGCTCTGCCCATTTTAATCACTCAAGGATCCAGTCTGACAGAAACCCAATTGTAACATGTTTTTCAAAGATGGTGAATCAGATGAAGATAAACATAGGAGATTACATGGGCTATGAAAGCTTCCACCTACATCTCATTGATCAAAGTGAGTCACATAATTCTACTCAACTCAGAAAAGAGTAGGAAAGTACAATCTTAACATTGCCTAAGAAGAAAATCAGATATTTTGGTGTACAACATGTATGACTAACCATCCTTGAGAGTGTTAGTCTATTTTTTAGTTTCTGTAATGAAATGCCTGAAGCAGGTTAATGTTTTGAAGAAAGGTTTATTTAGCTCAGAGTTCTAGAGGTTCAAGGGCATAATACCAGCATCAGCTCTGCTCTAGTGAAAACCTCATGATGGATGTCATCACCATGGTGGGAGGAAGAGATAATGACCTCAAAGTGGCAGACAGAGAGCAATTCAGGGATCAGGTTCACTCTCATAACAATTTGCTCTCTTTAGAGCTCAAGGTTTCCATGAAAGCTAAGTTAATCTCTTCTAAGGTGAGCTCCTCCTTGACCTAAGGACCTCCCACTAGGTCTAACCTTTTAAAGGTTCTACTACCTCCCAGTACTGCCATGTTAGGGACCAAGGTCCCAGCACATGAACCCTTGGGGGACACACTCAAACTATAGGCAAACCTTAGCAAGGAAGCAGGATTCATAATGTAAAATGTTTGTGAACCATAGGAAACATGAATCTGAGTGAACATCAAAAAATGAAAATATTTCCTTTAATATCTAAAAATGTTACTCCAAAATATACACCACCAATAGTTCTGAGAAAATATTTTTGTAACTTAGCTTAGTGTAAACTGAAGCTAGAAAACTGTTTGGAAGGTGATGAGTATATTTGGTACAATGATACCACGTTGTGGCAGACAAACCTCAGATGTCTACCAATAATTCTCATTTTCTGGTGCCCAAACTCCCCTTCCCAGGAGTATAGAAGGAACTGTAACCTGACTTTAATAGAATATGCCAAAGGGGATGGAGTCTGACCCTCTCGATTATGTTACATGATGGTATAACTACATAATGCAGCATGATAGAACAACCAGTCAAAGCACACTAAAGTGAGGCACTCTTCTCCTGACCTCAAGGAAGCAAACAACCTTGCCCAACTGCCTATAGAGAGGGGCACATACCAGGGAATTGTGGGTACCCTCTGAAACCTGAAAACAGTACTTGGTTGACAACAGATAAGAAACCCAGGCTGTCAGTCACACAATTGCAAGGAACTGTTGTTGTTAGATGTGGTCACTCAAAGCAATCCTATGTATAATAGAACAAAACACTACCCAACACTGTGCCGTGCCCGGTGCTATGTTAGTGTGTCTCTGCTATTCATAGGTCTTTCAATGGCTGATTGTTGGAAGTTGTTTTGGGAGTGGGCTGCCAGGTCCTTCTCCCATTTGTGCAGTGCTAGGATTGAACTCAGGGCCTCAAAGAACACAGAGTGGCACAAATTGAGCTAAACTCCAGGAAATAAACTCTACAATTATCCTTCATGACCTTCAAAGAGGGTTATTCCCTAGCCATGCCTCCAAAGGAAAATATAACCCAGTTAATATCTTGAGTAACACCTTGTTAAACTCTGTGCCTACAACGGTACCCCACAAAAACTGAGATAATAAAGTGTGCACTGCTTTAAATTTGATGTAATTTGTTACATTGCCATTGAAAACAATTTGCCTACCTATTGAAATTCAACTTTCCTACCCTTATTTATCTTTTGTATGATTTTCTTCACTTGTTTTATTTGGAACATTTTGATTTAGTAATTTTATACTTAAGTAAAAGCTGCAATAATGATGTAAGAAAATCTAATATGCCCAAGAATGCAGGACTATTGGATATGGACTGAATACATTTTGCATTATGAGATAGACATGCGCTTTGGGGGAACCAGGGGACAAATGTTGTGTTATAATGAAATGTGTTTGGGTGTCAGGTTGACAAGAGGTACAATTGTGATGATTAATCTTGATTGTCATCTCTTTTTTCTTTTTCTTTTTTGCCGTCCTGGAGGTTGAACCTGAGTCCTTATGTATTTCATGCATACTTTGCAAGTGCCGTACCCCCAGCTACTTTTTTTTAACTTAATTTTATTTATATCTTGAGATGGGTCTCACTAAGTTATGCAGGCTGGCTCTGGCCTTGAATTTATGGTCCTCCTTCCTCCACCTCCTCAGTCACTGGGATTGCAGGCATGTGCCACCGTGGCTGGATTGATGGTCAACTGAAGCGAATTGAGAGATGCTTAGGAGATTAGTAAAATACAACCTAGGTGTGTCTGTTTTGGGAGAAGGACCTGGCAACCCCCTCCCAAAAATCAATCTGCCATTGAAAACCCTATGAACAGCAGAGAAGCACTGACAATAGTGTTTCCCCTGTTGTACAGAGGGTCGCTATGAGTCGGATACCGACTTGACGGCACCTAACAACAACAACAACAAGGTGTGTCTGTTAGGGGATTTCTAGAGAGGATTAGCTGAAGGGGAAGGACTTGCCATGAATGTGAGTGGTACCACCCCACAGGCTGGGGGCCTGGGTGGAATGAAAGAGGAAAAAGGAGAAAGCCTGTAGCACAGGGGTTCTCTTTCTCTGCTTCCTGGCCACCCTGAGGTGAACTGCTTTGTTCCTCCACACCTTCCCCACCATGATGTACTGAAATCTCTGAAATGATCAACCAAAATAAATCTTTTCTCCTTCAAGAAAAAAAACCAACATACTATTTAGTCTGCTTCATCAATTGATTACATTTTCCTATTTACTTTGTTTTCTACCTTCTTAGACATATGTAAGTATATGTGCATACAAAAAACTTTCTGAACTACTTGAGAATAAGTTCAAAAAAATGTTTCGTTATACCTAAATACTTCAGGGCATATTTCTGCCCTCAAGCAATGGCATTTTTTCACACTGTGCTATAATTATTTTTATATGTATTTTTTATTATTTATAAATATTGGTAATGTACGGAGTAGTAAGACTTTTGCTATCTACATTGTGAAACTGTTACATCACTTTTGCTTATAGATCAATCAACTTACATGTTTTACAGAGCCATGTTTCCAATATATTGATATAGTTGCATCATATATTTTGAGATTTTCCTCTCCCTCTTTTCCCCTCTACTTTATTTCCCCTCCCTGTCCCCTTTCCCCAACTTCTGCTCCTGCCCACTGATCCCCTCCTCCCTTCTTTCAACTTTGCCTTGCAGTATAATTATTAAAATGAAGAAAATCATTGTTTAAGTTTCTAATCCACAGTTCATATTCAAATATCATAAATTGTACCAATGTAGTACTTTGTTGAGCTGGGGTTTAACTCAATTGGTAGAGCACTGCTCTGCACTCTCTGAGGACCCAGGTTTGATCCCCAGCACCATAAAAATGAAAGAAAAACGTGGCAGTCTGATCCAGAAGCAATCCTGAAACAATTAGCCATTGAAAACCCTATGAGAGTCACTATAAGTCAGATCCAACACCACGGCACCTAATAACAACAGCAATATTACTTTGTAACTTGTTTGTTTTTCCTCTCCATGGTCCAGGATTCACATTAGACCTATGTTATTTCACCTGAGTTTCCTTTATACTGGAATTGCTTCTTTAGCCTATTTCTGTCATTCTTTACTTGATATTTATGAAACATGCAATCAAGATTTTATTTGAGGCCCCTCATGATTGGATTCAGTGTATGCATTTTGGACAGGAGTACCACAGAGGTGATGTGTGCCCTTCTCAGGACACTATTCAGTAGGTCATAATGTGTTCATGGTGGCTGTTTCTGGTACAATGGCCAATAACAGACATTCTTATGCAAGCTGTTTTGTCACTATATTTACTCACCTTAGGGTGACTATTTCCCAGGGTAATTCCTAGGTCATAGGACATACGTATGCTTACCCTATTGAGAAACTGAAAACATTTTTCCAAAGGATCACTTTGGAGTATACAATTTGCTCCCTCACCTTGTATTAGGTCCATCTTTTAATATACTCTTAACATTTCTTGTTGGTGTTTTTTAATACTAATCACTCTGGTAAGCTTGTACTGTTACTTCATTTTAATTTTAATTTGTGTTTCTCTAACACTTGATGATATTTAGCACATCTTCATGTGCTTATTGGCCATTTGTGTATCTTCCTTTGAGAGGTATCTGTTCAAGTCTTTTGTTCATTTTTGCATTTTTTTTTTTTTGAGCTGTAGAAAATCCGTATGTATCCTGAATAGAAATTCTTCATCTGGTACACATTTTACAAGTATTTTCTCCTAATCTATGATTTTTTTTCCTGATCACTTTTAATTGTTACTTGGTAAGCAGAAGTTTTTAGTTTTAATAAGATGCACTTTACCAATTTTTCCTTTACGGTTGTTACTTCCTGTATTTCTACTGAATTTTGCTGAAAAGTAGGTTTTTTCCTACCCACCTTAAATCATTTCCTAAACAATAAGACTATTAATGATTTTAACATGTTTATAATTTGAAATTAATGTATTCTGTTGAGCCTTTTCTTCATATTTTGTCTACTACACTATTTCTTAAATAGGGGCTATTTTAAATCTTGGGGGGATATATGATAGTTTCTAGATATATTTTTGTTTTTCATACCTAGAGGAAAAGGATGCTAGTAATATCAAGTCATGAAGACCAAAGCTGTTATGAAACATCTTACACATGACAATCCCCTACAACAAAGAATTATTCCTTCTAAATTGTCAATAGTGCCAAGGTCTAGAAACCTTTGTCTAATGTCTAATCTAAATTGGGACGAGAGGAGAGAAAGCAACATTATATATTATCTTGGATTTTTAAAATTATAAATGAGATGACTATATGTTGAACCAATGAAAAGTGAATAATAGCATGATTTATGTACAAGTGTCTAGATTAATCTGAACTCACTGGGATTTACTCGGCCATAGGAATTTAAGACAATGCTTTCCCTGGCTAAGAAAACAAAAATGAGAGTAGATTTGCCTCTTACAGAAGGAGTCACATTAGTAAAGGGTTACTGCTCAAGCTAAATTAAAACAAATCAGTGACATTTTTCTATCCATTATGTGCACAAATCCCCCATAAAAATCAATGAAAGCCACATCTGTGTAACTGAGATCAGAATGCAGCTAATTCCAGCTCTAACTTGTTATCCCTTCCAGGGCTCATAAAACCCACAACCATTGCTCAGGAACAAGAGGACCCTGTGATAAATACAGCAGCTCAAGCCAAATCCTGGATGAATCATCCAGATCATTCTGTTCTCTGGTTTATTAGGCTGCTGAGAAATCTTAAGGTTCTGGATGCAATCAGAACTGGAGCAGAATCCCAGGGAATAATCCTGACTCAAAGGAGGAGCCACTGGAGCCCTTTCCCCACCCAAAATTATCTCTCAATTAAGAGAGTCCTATATCTATATTTACTGTACAAAGGTATAGAGGAAAATATCAATAAAAACAGTACCTATCAATTCATCATCCAGAAGCCATAAGTATGAAAAGCATGGCAGAACTTCCTTAGCTGAATTTTGTATATGTTATTATTATTTTTTACTTATTCAAAGTCTAGCTTTATATACAAATTTGTACCCCAGCTCTTCCATAGAACATTTTCCCAGGGGGTTAAAAATATTTGAAGTATAATGTTGCTGTGTACCTATGATGGCTTGGATATGGTTTCTGGATCTGCCAAGAGTTCAGGTGTTGGGTAGTTGGTCCCTAGTCTGGTGGTGCTCAGAGGTGGTACAGCCTTTAAGGGGAGGGAACCCTGGTGGGAGGTTCTTAAGTCATTGGAGTATTTGCCCTCAGAAGGAATTAAGATAGCTGTTATGAGCCTCTTGAATTCTCACAAAACTGAGTTGTTATGAGTCAGCCCAGCCCTTGAATCACTCGGGCTTGTTTTGATAACTGCATAAGTACAATTCACCATGAAGTCCTCCCCAGAGCCTAGCTAATTCCAGCACCACACCTTTGAACCTCCAGAACTGTGAGCTCAATCACCTCTTTTCTTTGTAAAGTTAGCTTGCCTCTGGTACTTCATTATAGTTTTTAAAAATGGCAAAATACAATACCTTAATAGCCAGTCACCATGTTTTGCTATAATTTTATTTTACCAATTTTGTTCATATTCACCATTTTAGATATTGCAATAGAAGTTCTCTATGTGAAGAAATATCTCATTTTTTATTTTTGTAGAATGTAATCTCCAAAGCAGAACTATAAGATTGATTTATATTGCTTTAAGATTTCACACATATTGTAACTTTTTGTCTGAAAAACATTATGTCAGTTTGTATTCCCCACCTCAATACATTCTTCCTTACCTCATGATCAACCCAGCTGATTTTTAACTCTACTCCCTATTTTAGGTCCGGCAATATTTGCTTATTTCATTGTCTCCATTTTGGAAAGAAGGAACAAGAAAAAGGATCCCAGGAGACAAATTGGTTAATAATAATTTACCCTTCAGTTGATAATACTATACAATGTTTTCCTGTCAAATATTAGGGAAACAAAGAATTTTAACATCCTGGAAAATGACGATCTACAATAATAATATCATTCCCTTTTAAGATAATAGAAATTTTAGGTTTCATGTAACTTGGAAAGATTCTCAAGTAAAATTAAATGTATAAAAGTTAATTATAATAACTTTTAAAAATCATTCTTCATATATGTGAAGTAAAAATGAAAGGAATCACCCTTAGCATTACATTTCCCTGTACCTGTATTGGCATTAAACAGCCCAATCTTAAATAGTTACTGGGCAGAGTTCATCTTTGTCCATGGGCATCAGAATACTGAGAACTAGGAAATGATCAAGTTGGAAAGTTAAACAATCTTTGAAGGTTTGAATCTGAGTGTTTTCACCTAAGAAGCACTAACTTGAGGGAGAACAATGATTTTGGCTACTGTTTCCTTTTCCCCATCCTACACACATGATAGCCCTGGAAGTAGCAATGGAAAAGAAAAATAAGATAGAAAAGAGAATCCTGGTCTTTCAGAGATTATACTTTTTTAAGTTATCAATGTAGGATGTTGAGAGAGAGAAAAAAGGCCTTCACAATAGTCCAGAAAGCCGAGGATCAAGTTGGTCTTGACTGGAGTCTTATAATATTGAATTATCTTTTGTGATCTTCAGATTCACCTTGAGGGTAGAGGCTGTATCTCAAGCTTTGTTTTACTTCACAGTAGCAAAGATATGCCTACAACAAATATTCATAGCTTTTTTTCTACAAGGAAAAAAGTTATTTATTTAGTATTTCACTAAACATTTACTTGTCTACAGCTATACCACTGTGACATCTGATTCTGTCAGATCTCGGAAGCTAAACAGAGTTGACCCTGGTTAGTACTTGGATGGGAGACCACCAAGGAACACCAGGTGCTGTAGGCTTGGGAGAAGAACATGGCAACCAACTCCTAAAGAACAATTTGCCATTGAAAACCCTATGAATAGCAGAGAAGCAAGACAATAGTGTTTCATGTATTGTACTTAGGGTCACTATGAGTTGGCTACCGACTCAACAGCACCTAACAACAACAAAACAAACATTTACTGGATGATTACTATGTGCCCAGTACTATTCTAAGAAAGCACTGGAAACACAGTGGTGATCAAAGCAAGGTCTCTGTCCTCATCCACTGTAAACTTAAAGCTTTATTTAAGAGATGACATAACCTTTTGTGTAGGCTGTAGTTTGCTGATTTGATTTTTTAAACATTGCATTAAAGTATTAAAATATTATTTTACTCAATAAGATTTTAGCTTCCTTAAGTTTTGTGTCTGCTGCTAGTACCTCCTCACCTTACCCTAATCCCAGCCCTGGTGAGCTGCACTTTTGAAAAATTGACAGACAAATTATAAGCTATCTAATTATGGAGAAAAATCTCTTGAGAAGAATGTGTCAGAAATATCAGTTTATCCAGGCCAAAAAGCCAAAACAGCAGCAGCACTACTTATAGTTGGGCAATTCCTCAGGAATAGAAAACTTTAAATAATAAATATGTATTGAGTATCTACTCTTTTCCATGCACTATCATAAAATCTATAAAACAGTTGTGAAGCTACAAAAAGTATGTGTGAGGCCCTGGGTTCACTCCCTCAGTAGCACGAGTGCCATCAAGCCAGCATTACAGAAGATCCTTAAAGAAATACCACATATGGGAGAAGCAAGACAAGCCCAAATTCAAGATGAAAGGAATGAATAAAAGACATGAAGAAATAATGAATACAAAAGAACAGAAACAAACATCAAAATGGTGCAGAATAATAAGCTCTTTTTAATAATTATGATAAATGTAAATGGTCTCAACTCCCAATTCAAAAGGCACCAACTGGCCAACTAGATTAAAAACCAAAAGTCTTCACAGATGGGATTCAAGAGACTCATCTCATCCAAAAGACTGTAAAAGTCTGAAAATTAAAGTCTGGAAAAAATATTTCAAGCATGTGGGACTCTAAAAGGGGGATAACAATACTAATTTCTGACAATTTAAACTTCAATCCCAAATTAATCAAAAGAGACATAGATAGTCCCTACATATTAGTAAAATGAACAGTTGACCAGTAACTCATAATGTTACTTAGTATTTACTCACCAAATGTAGGATCACATAGCTTCATAAAACAAACCTTTTATGCAATAAAGGAACTCATTGGGTCAGATACAATAATTATAGAAGATTTCAATACTCTCTTCAAGAGACAGGTCATCAAAGTAAAAAATCAGCAGAGAAACAATAGTCTCAAATAGTACCATAAACAAACTGGACCTAATAGATGCCTACAGAAAATCTCAACAATCAGATGCAGAATACACATTCTTCTCAGCACCACATACACCTTTTTCTAAAGTAGACCACATTTTAGTTCACAAAAATGGCCTCAACAAATCCAAAAAAGAAATGGAATCCTCTCCCCTGTACCTTATCAGATCACAATGGAATAAAACTATATCTCAAAGGCAAGAAAAACGTCAGAAATGTTGTAAATACATGGAGACTAAATAACATAGTTCTGAATAATCAATGGGTCATCAAAGAAATCAGAAAGGAAATTTAAAAGTTCCTGTAATCAAATAAGGATGAAACCATCCTACTAAAATTTATGGGATTCAGCAAAGACAGTTCTAAGAGGGCAGTTCATAGCCATGAGTGCCTTCATCAATAAATTAGGGAAGGCCCAATTAAATAACTTAATGGCATGCCTTAAGGCACTAGAAAGCCAACAACAAGCTCAACTCAAAATGGATCCCAGGAAGAAATTATTAAGATCAATGTAGAAATGAACAAAATAGAGACTAAAAGGACAATACAAAAAATTAATGAAACCAAGAGCTAGTTCTTTGAAAAAAAATCAACAAAATTAACATTCCTTTAGCCAGACTCACCAAACAAAAGAAACAAAAGGCCCAAATTTAAAAAATCAGAAATGACAAAGGGGGTATAACAACAGATACCAATGAAATCCATACGATCAATAAAGACTACTTTGAGAAACTGTACTCCCATAAAAACAAAAATACAGAAGAATTGGATAAATCTCAGCTCTACTACTTACTGTGCAGATTTAAACAATGTTTTTGTATCTCAGTTTACTCTTCTGTGCAATGGAAAATAATAATTGTGCCTATTTAATAGAATGAAAGTCCTTAGAGGAGAGTCTGAAAGATGTGAATGTAGTTAATAAGTATTAGTTACCACTATCTTCATCATTTAAACATGAGAAAGCAAGGAATTAAAAATGGTGGCTAGATCTGGTCTGAACAATTGGGTAGACAAGTTCACTTTGGGGATAGAAAAGACTGAAAAGATACAAATTTAGAAGAGAGAAAATCCGGAGTTCTCTTTTGGATTTGTCAATTTGAGGTATCTGTGAGAAATCTAAATGGATTTACAAATTGGGAACTCAAGAAAAAGTTGTTGTTGTTAAGTGCTGTTTTTAAGACCAGAGGACTAGAACAGATCACTTAAGGAGATAGTGTAGTCAAAAAAAGAAAAAGAAGGTCAAGGCTGAATCCTTAAGAATGCCAAATTTGCAGCTGAGGAAGGTAAAAGGAGCTTAAAAAAAATCCTTAGAGGAATAATCAGAGATGGAAGTAAATAAGAATTGTGTGGTGTCCTGGAAACCAGAGAAGGCTAGCGAAGTTTTAACTCACATGCATTACTTTATAATGAACAGTTATACTTTTCTAACAAAATAAAAGTTAAAAGCACAGAAACAATTTCTACTCCTCTGTAACAATTCTCCACACAATTTTAAAACCTTGCAATGAAAAAGTTGTGGAAACATCACATAATTTGGTGTGGGATATAAATGCTTTCCTGGTTTAGGATGAAATACTCAGAACAATTTCCCCAGAACTTTGAAATTCACTGAGGTAGACTATAATAGATGCAATAAATGGAAATTATATAAATGTCAAGTCCTGTTACTATATATGAAATAAATTCTCCATGTGACCACAAAGATATGAAAAATAATGTATAACTGTATCATCAAGTTTGGAAAGATCAATACAAGAAATTGATGGCATTTTTATTGAAAGCTAGATGCCACGCAATTGTTAGATAATGAACATGTTTGAGAGATCTGCCACTTAATGAGCTCACAACCAAAAAGTAACAAGCAAAACAAAACAAAAAATGTCTTTGAAAACGTACACAATAGCTTCACCTTTAGGCTAGAATAACGCTCCACATCTGATAGGAACAAGAATCATTGTATTAGTAATAAATGCCATAGATAGATAGAGCAAAACAAAATCTGTAGTTTCCATAGACTTTTATTTACCATATAATTTTATTATTATTAATTTTAAGTTTAAAAAATACACTTAATAATCACTTCTTTACCTCATTCAGCATCATTTTTCTAAAGTCAGATTATTCCAGATTTTTTATACCTTGCTTTAGTCACAACACAAACAATATCAGATTGTTTAAAATTGCATAGAACATGATGAGTAAAGTAACTAAGGGTATAACAGCCAAATTGTAGCACAGAAATTTGAAACCTTCTATCACGTACTAAACTGTGTATGGTCACAAAATCTGCAGCCACAGCACCCTAGCATCCAATCCCACCTGATCTTGGAAGCTAAGCAGGGTTGGCCTAGTTAGTCCTTGGATGGGAGGCCACCTGAGAATACCAGATGCTACAGGCTAGGGAGAAGGACCTGGCAATCCACTCTCAAAACAATCTACCATTGAAATCCCTATGAATAGCCGAAAAGCTCTGACAATATTTCCCTGCACAGCACAGTGTTGGAGAGTCTTTCGTTCTGTTGTACATAGGGTTGCTATGAATGGGACCCAACTTGAGGACACCTAACAACAACAACAATATGGTCACAAATTGGATTTACATTTCCTAGTAATCACCACAAAGTGGAGATAAAGTCAGAAGATTTGCAATCTCAATTAAAAACAAACTTACTTGAGGTGAGTACTCTTGTACCTTGATTTCATTATAACCTTGTAATTGATGTATCTCCGACTATAAAACATTCATACAATCCACATTATAATGATATTAAATTCCTTACAAGCTCTTCAATGATGTTGCATTATCTTAAGATAAAATCAAGATCACTTAATATAGGTTACATGTACCTCATAACCCAGGTCCTACGTATTTTTCTGTAATCATCTCTCATTGTTCCCAGCCTCCATTCTCTCTCTTCTACCATATATATTGTGGGTCCTTCAATGCACCAAGCCATCTTGTTTTAAATCACTAGTCTTTGCACTGGTCCATCTACTCGGTACACAGATCCCATCTTCACCTGACTAACTGTTATTAAGCATTTCTGACACAACTTACTTCTCTTTAAAACCTACTTTGCTCATCACTCTCTGGCAAATACCTAATATAGCATTACATAACACAAGGGATTTTCTTCTGTTGTAGACTTTATTATTCTTTATTCAATCACTTTTCTTATTGCTCAGTTATCTGTCTCTACAGCTGCCCTATCCTCCAGTTTTATTTTTGTGTGGAATACCTCAGTGATAGATGCTTGCCCAGCATCCAGGAACCCCTGAATTCAGTCCCCAGCACTGTAAAAAACAAACAAACAAAAGAGAGTATGACTACCTTTCTTAAAATTGTAACTTTCATGTACATGCCAGGCACATAATGGTTGTTGTTAGGTACTATGGAGTCCAATTCAACTCACAGTGACCATATATGCAAACAGAACACAACACTCTTCAACACTGTGCCATGCCTGGCACTAAGTCAGTGCTTCGCTGCCATTCATAAGGTTTTCGATGGCTGATTGTTTCAGGAATAGACTGCCAGGTCTTTCTCCCATTTTTGTAATGCTGGCAATCAAACCTAGGCCCTCAGAGAGTGCAGAGCAATTGAGTTAAATCCCAGCCCCAGGTACATAATAGATAATCAATAATTTTTTGCTTTTCAGAATGCCTACACTTTGAATATTATACTTTTTGGTAAAACTGCATCAAAAAATCCTGAAAACTTAAAACATGGTTCTGAACTTGTAATATGACAACATGCAATGCAAAAATTTGCCTATTCTCACAGCCACTTCCATCCTGGCTGCCACAGTGCCCTATTATAATTATTCAGTGCTCAAGGATAATGACCACTTGATAACATCTTGAGCTGAGAGAAGGTAGGATAAGAAAATGGGAAAAGAATGGGAAGAACCTACAGTATATATATAAAATCACCAAAGAGGATTCCATGCATATATTTCAGCACTCTCTTCTGTGACCTCCAACTCCCAGTCCACAAATTCAGTCTTAGCTTTTGTAACATGCTGCAGCTTCAAGGTTGTTGCTTATTTCCTCAGAAAGAAAAGAAGTGAGAAATTATGATCTAAACACTGAACCGTTAATTATCAGAGTCTGTTAAATCTCATTCTAACCTGGAAAATTTCTGTTTTCTCACTTTCAGGGAGAAAAGAAAAAAGCACTGTGCTTATACGATTTATAACAAAGAATCTCATTTTTTCTTAATGTCAGCAGATACTTTTCAAGTTGACACTGAAAGAGTAACACAGTAACCTTGAAAAAAGGAAGGACTGAAGAATACAAGTCCAGCTTGACCCCAACTTCATTTATCTCTATTATTTTTAATGTGAAAAACAGCAGTAACAAGTAACAATAGATTTTCTTCATCCTATTGACTTCAATGTAAGAAAGAAAACATTGGATTTTCCATATGGTAATCCAATTCATGTGTTGTTTATGCTATTTGAGGATGTGAAACACTTAAAATTAAGATCTTCAAAATTTCCATCAACATTTCTATATCTAAGGGAAAAGACATTTATGTAAAAATGACCTCTGCTGCCTCAAGGATCATGAGAGAAGAGAAAGGAATGAGAAATGCTTTTCTCAAAGCAAACTTAGAAAACATTATATGAAATTCCAGATGTACCTTAGTTGCTGCCCCCTCACTCCCCTCTCTTTCACAGCCTTCATATTTTCTGCATATATCTCTTTTCTACCTAGGTAGGAAGCACATAAAAAGATCCTGGCAAAAACAGAAATTTGCTGAGGAATCGATTTCTTCATCCTTGTTACCTATGCTTCTGCTAGTGTTTCCAAAATTGTCTGAGCTGGATGATGCTGTTTCCTGAATTTGTTTCCAGACTTCTGAATTCCCTTCTGTGTCCACCCAATCCTCTTCTGCTAATCCTCAGTCACTAGTTGGACCTCAAGGCTGGACTTGCAGCACTTCACATGCTCTACAGCCACCCTCCAAACCGGCACTGAGAAACTTGACTTCAGGAGAGCACCACAAGGCCTGGCTGCCAGAACTAGAGTTCAACACTGTAAATGAAACCATCATGGAAGCTGGGGAAATGAAGATACTTTGAACAAAGAAAGTTCCCATGCTAAAGAGGAATGCATGGCTGAGGGCGCGTCAGACTGTCCAAAAGTTCCAACCTGGCCTGTTCTCCTTGCTCCTAATGTGACTATTAGAGGTACACAGAGGAATACATGTGGCAGAAGGAGAGCCAGAATGCTGCTTCATTTCATGCAGCTCCAACACCATGCACCAAGGAATTTACAGTGACTTGGGTTAAATCGAGGACCATTGATAAATTGTAATATTCCAGTCTCTATTTCTCCAATTGAAACATATCAGCCATCTTTTCTCCTGTTTCCTTTCCCTTCAGTATTCTTTTAAACCTTATGGACGTTAAACAATCTGTCTCTAAAATGAGGTCTATAAATGAGGATACACATTCTCAGAGTGGACAATCAATTGTAAAGTTTTAGTGTCCAAAATGTGACTCCAAATTGAGACGAAGTGAGGAAAGAGCTGAACAAGGTACATTGGATATAGCAAGTAGTATATTATTTTGAAAATGAAAGACAGGGGTAATGGAACTGAACAGATTGTTCTCAAATAAAGAAGTACACATGGCCAATAAACATGAAAAAGTGCTCAATATCCCTAGCCATTAGGGAAATGCAAATCAAAGCTACACTGAGATTCCATCTCACCCTGGTAAGAGTGGCCAAGATTAATAAGACAAATAATAACAAATATTGGCAAGGATGCACAGAAAAAGGAACTCTTTTACACTGCTGATGGGACTATAAATTAGTTCAGCCTTGTTGGAAATCAATATGGAGATACCTTATAAAACTAAGACTAGAATCACCATACAACCCAGATATCCCATTCCTGGGAATATGCCAAAGAGAGATAAGTCATTATACCATAGGGACATCTGTACTTCCATATTTAATGCAGCACTCTTCACAATCACAAGGGTATGGAATCAACCAACATGTCCATCAATAGAAGAGTGGATTGAACAATTGTGGTATACATGCACAATGGAATTTTACTTAGCAACAAAGAGGAATGAAATTATGTCATTTGCAGTAAAATGGAACTGGAGAACATCATCTGAAGCAAACTAATCTAATCCCAAAAAGAGAAATACCATATGTTCTCATGTATATGTGGGAGCTGAATCTAACTTAAATGAAGAAAAAAAAAA